>CABFPE010000144.1:1455208-1467028 GCA_900660155.1 Hofstenia miamia | reverse complement strand
CAAATCCATTCGCTATTAATGTAATTTTGCAAAGCTGAACTAAGAGACATTTAGATTAGAAGTTTCTATTTAATTTCATCTCGGTTCTAATTTACTATTAAAGAGCAAATAGACATGTTTATTTGGTAAATACTGGTTGTATAATCTACATCTTATGATAAAGTCATTTCTTATTAGATGATAAACAGGCCTTAATCACCGGTATTATCATGCTAGATTCATTAAATGCCAACACTGCTGGTGTTTGTAAGCATGAATTCAACACATATTTTGTCCACATTTCTATTGCGTCTAATCGATGTTCACTGATTTCAATTAATAATAGAGCCTTTAAAGAAACGTTTTTCATTTTTACCTTTAGTTTTAATCTTTGATAGAACCCATTATTGCCAAATGTGTAGCAGGGCATGTTTTCGATTTCATTTTCACTTCAGAAAAATTATGTATGCACTCGAAATATTAATCAACTTTACTTTTTCCAATTTATTATTCATTGTTTTAAAATATAGAGCAACTATACATACATTTAGTGAAGTTGTATTCCTCAATTATCGACTTTTGAATAAAATTGCTGGCTAGAGGTGATTTTGTGTGTTTTAGTAGATCGGGTTGTTTTATTTGCTGTTAGCACTATTACTGGGGAAGCTATAGGATAATTGATCCAATTGGGAATCTATTAAATTTAGGATCCAAAGTTTAAGTCATTTCAATAATTCGGATATGATACGATGTGACGTGGCACATTGAATCAAACAGGTCGTGGAATTTTACATTTTATTTTCATCCTGAATCAGTGTTCTTAAGATTGCTTTCCGTTGAGACTTGCGCGCTGGTGTTAACTTGTGGGAAATTTTTTCGTTTCTATTCCTTATTTTTGCTTGTTCACAAGAATCAGTGCTGTTCATTAAACGAGCTGTAAAATACTGTCCTGGTTTTTTAATTGTTTTAATTTTGCCTTAAGATATTGATATTGAGTTTTATTTTCAGCACTAAACATTTGCAAGGCTGCTCTATTGCTTTAGATATTATTTGACTTTGATGGCTTTAAATTGTCCATTTTTCATGGTAGGGTTTTATCAGTGACATTGAGTTGGATAGTTGCAATTAGGCGAGAAGAAAATTAAATTCATTTACAGAGAAAGGGTTATTTTGTTAATACTGTATTGCAAAGGAAGTAATTATTGCACAATTAGTGCGTATTTGTTCAAAATAAACTAGCAAATGGAATTATATTTTTAACATTTTATCAGTTTTACCGTTTTTCGACATAGTTTACCCTGAATTTGTAAGTTCATATGTGTGCAAAAGTATCTCACAGTTTTATTTTATTTTTTGTCTCTTAGTTGAAACTATTTTTGTAGCGCATCGTGAAAGATTTGCGGCTTGTTTCTACTATGGCAATAAACACTAGATATCATGAGATGTAATTTGAGGTGGTTGTAACAAGAGATTTCTTTTACTAATAAGAAGCAATTCCTGGTGAAGTAGTGGGCTAACATATAATTCTATATTTCAAAAATATTTTATTGCCAGATCTCGTAAATTGTTGTAAATGGAGTTGCAATCAATGGCTAATTTCATAGCAACGGCAGTATTTACGGGACAATTTTTTGGGAATAGAAATATGTATTCGTTTTTTGCTGAAAAATGTGCCTCATGTCTGTCCCTGTGCATTATACTGATATACGCCTCCAGAAAAACTGTTTCTTATACACTATTCACATTCGTGTTTGCTAATAACTAGTTTTTAGTTGAGTGGTTAATTTCTTAAAATGTAATGATTTCTATGTATTTAGAGTTGATACGTCAGGTTAAATTAGGCTGAGACCAGAGCAGTTTAAATATACACATTTTAGATTTGTGCTTTTCAAGGTTGAATTCTTGAGACGCATTTTCTTGTCTGTATAAATGTTTTCGAACTGCAGACATTGTATATATTTAAGAAGTATGATCAAGCACGAAAATATTAATCTATTTATTTTTCACCGCTTTATCAGATTATGCTAAAGTATTGCATTACATACTTATTAAAAAAACAATTCGTGTGACGCAACGTTTATACAAGAATTTCTTAAAATGAGTTGCCCAACCTGAATATGTATCCCTAAAAACCTATACTAGTCATTCTACATTGATAAAGGCCAATAATTGTAAATCAATAAGATGACTTTTTTTTACTGTCCTTTGTGCACACCAGATTCGTTTATCTTCTTCCTATACCACTAGAGGTATTACCATTCTTACATGCATTTTTTGTTAATTTCATAAAAAATGTTTCTAATGAAATGATGCCCTTTAGCCTTCTTTTGAATTTCTCATTATTGTACACGCATTCTTTCTAATTATCGGAATTCCTGTCAAATTCGAAATTTTAAGGCCTGGACATAATTTCCCCGGTTTTTTGCTTAATTTATACCATGATAGAATTTTGTGAAGTTTTTAATATTGACTAAAAAGTTTGATTGAGTATATATATAAAATCAATGTTTGTGTTATTGTTAATAATGGACTGACCAAATTTTGCGCTAGTGACATTTCGAGCACACAACTGCCAAATTTATGCAAATTAAATATATTCTATTCTCATTTACACAGTTGTCTTTAGCACGTGAAAATTTTATTGTCCTATATAATTTTTGCAAGTAAGGCAATTCACTTAGCCAATAGATACTAGTAATAATCTAAACCGACAGATTAAGTTTTAATAATGGAATTGGGATTACGATTCTTAGATGGAAACAAGTAACAGCATAACAAGTATTAAAATTTCAAAATTTTCATGTATTATGATGAATAGAAGTTGCTGTTTTTAAGGGTAAAATAGCGTTATTAGTTTTAGGCATACTACCTCCTGTGTTAGTTTAATATTTATAATTTTCCAATTTTTGGGTGTTTTAAAATTTGTAATAAATTGTGAACCGATAATTACAATAGATATTTATTAAACAGAACTATAACACACAGGTGCCGGTTATCGTACGGTTATCACTACGTTAAAAATGAAGCTTAGGGTTACCCATTTTCTTTTGTTGTATTAGGATAGTAAGCTCAAGAAACTACAAATTAACTTAAAATTTTGTTTCTGAATGTTTTTCCAAGCTAATAAATTGTTTTGGGAAATAGATATAATTCACCGTATGGTCTGACTGGCTTTTTTAATTGCAGTTTGCTATTTGTGTTATACTTAGCTAAAGATTAATAATCAATTTATTAGATTGCAATTACTATATTTAACCATATGTTTCTCATGTTGTGTTTTGCTACATATGGGCATACCATACACAGCAATAGGGTTATATATCAGTGGCTTAGTCAATGGGTAATAGCTACAACCTTATTTTAAAATGAAGTTCATAGCTGGTTAACAAATTCTTCCATGAATTGCAGGTTCTGACACAAAAAAAATTATAGGTCATAGTAAAAATTGACATTTTTCGATAATATCGTATGAATAAAAATTTTGCGAAATGCTAGAGGAAGACGAAATTCAATTGTTTGTGAACGTTGCAGAGAAATTTTATTTGGAGCGACTGGCATGAATTACTATTTTTCGAATGATCCTCCGGGCTTACATTTCGATGTGGAGAGTCCTTCCCATCAAAATATCTAGAAATTTGTAAATATTTATGAACTATGCAATCACACAATTAAGTTTTGTCGATGAATGTGACATCTCAAACGTTAAGTATTCTGTTTTGCAAGTCACAAGCTCACGGAAATTAATGCTTAAAACTCTGTCTGACAGAGCTTTAAAATGAATTAATATTGATCACCTCAAGGTCATTGCTCACACGCTCCGCACTGTGCAATGAGACAACTGTTTTATTTCCTCACTTTATTTCAAGACATGATTTAATTGGTCAGAGTATTTGCATTGCACTGGCGTCTCTCTATATCCATTAATTTCTGAATTAGCAACTGTAGCGTACAAATTTGTTATCACTCATTCATTTTCTTCTTTAGTAGGTAGCAATGGAAATAAGTTGTGTTGTTAATGTAAGCTTGTTAATATATTCCAGTCAACTTTTGATAGCAGGATGATATGAACTAAGTTCTTCCAGTTAACAAATCGTAGTTGCGCAATAGGTCAATAACTAGTTAGTAGATATGTAGTCTGTACTAATCTTATTTCCTACAAACCGCTTCCAAGTTACCGAGAAATTTTTTTGCCAATGTAGTGGTTTCGACGGGCACTATAGTGTCTAGTATCAATTGATATGAAATTGGATATCATAATATTCAAAGAAATGCTGAAAAAATTTATCATCTTTCTATCAACTATTACAACTATTAAACTGTCATTATTCAATATTTTCGTGCAATATTTAAACTGGTTCTGATTGAATGTTCATCCACTATGGTAATTCAGAGTAGTTTTTGTTGTATATTTTTACTTGCTTTTTACTAGACAATTCCAATTTCTAGCTCACTGAATATGCATGTCTTTTATGTGATATAAGGTGTGTTGTTTACCTTTTCTTGCGTTGCAACTATAATAATCTCTAGAGGAAACTATTAAAAGTTCAAATTTATAATTTGGTGTTTTAGGGTGTATTAAGTAGTGTTTTATGCACTATAGCCAATCAACTTAAACTTTTGTTGAAAGCACCCTTAATCATATAATTTCTCTCTCCCCTCAAAAATCTGTTGAACAGAATAAATCACTTCTGTGTGTTTTTGTTGTTTAGATAATGTTTTGGGTTTATTCCTGAGAATCGGGCAGATGTTCCAAACGAGAAATCAATTCACTTTCAACTTTGATTTGTACCATTTAAAGAAAACGTTAATATTAAGAGATATCATGCAATTTTATTTCATTACTCAGAATGTCAGTATTGTAAGTCTATTGCTAATTATTTTGGTTTAGCTTTAGAGACTTAAACTAATCGCAGCGAAATCTTTTTAAATATCAATATAATTTTTTGTCAAGACAAATTCACTTGTTATCCTACCCTGCATTATTGCATTCTCTTCATATGCACTCGATATATCAATGTTTATATTATTGCATTTGCAATATTTATTGGAAAATATTGCTCACTCCCTCATATTTTTATTATTTGGTGATGGAATGGGCAATGTGTAATATGATCAGCGATGGACACGGGCCGGGCTGGGCGAAGATTTATGAAATTACTCACAAAAAACGGTTCGAATGAAATGAATTGTAACAACCTTGTAAATATACATTTTTTAAATCTCACTGTTGAATTTAAGATATATGCCACTAAGCAACTTCTGCTCAGTCAGAAAGAGATTGTAGTCAAATTGGACTTAGAGCTACAGCCAAAAATGTATTTGTTCAAATAGATCAATAAATGTTGACAAGTCAAAAATGCTTGAAATAATAGTTGATGGGTCGGGCCTGAAAAATTCAGCCCGTGTTCCTCTCTGAATGTGATTATTCAATGGTTCCAGATCTATATTAGTATTGCTAATAAATTCTAGTCTCCTACAAATCTAAACCCTATTAATTCACTTGTCTTTTAGTTTTAATTTTGTAGTAGATTTTTGGAAACAGCAGCTACTATAGTGTTCTGGTGAGCAGAGCAATGTATTGTCAGTTAATTTTATTGAATAATTGCAATGAACGAGATAAAATTCATTTGCGAAACTGTCTTATACTAGCCATCGTTGTTTGCAAAATTGGTTAAATTTAAACAGTGTTTAACCATTCATTCAACTACTCAATGCTCATCCATGTATTCAAGATAGAGATACTTGTAAATGAAGGATAAAAGAAGGTTTATTTGTTAAAATGTCTTCAATTTGTAGGATATTTCGAATTGTTTCGTAGGTTTTTTAAATTTCATTCAGGCAAATAATCTGCTTAAGACATTTTTGTGCTATCTCTTCATTTTAAATCTGAGAATATGAATATTTGGTGGCTCTTTTCTTGCAGAATTGATCTTCTAATAACAAACTCAGGTTGTTTGCTTTCAAAAGAATCGCGCTCATTTATCTTTTGTTAAGTGCATAAACACAAAATGCTGCGCACTATAATTGATTTAATGTGTGAGGTAATCTTATGTTGATTTTCCAAGCATTCCTCTTGAATAACTATTTGATTTGTAAAGAATGTGCATTTAAAATGCAATAATCTTTTGGAATATCATTAAATATTATCAAGAGTACATTTCTATTTAGGTTGGTCTCTTTATGTGCAAATCACTTTCAAAATGTTGACTCTTCATTTAGAAAGATCTTTGAATGCATTTCTCTTGTTTAAAATTTGATTTCAATAAATTTCTCCATTGAGATACTATTGAGTTGCTGTAGTTTATTGAATTTTATCTGTCCACTTCCTTAAATTTTAAATGGAATTTACAAGCGTGAAATACGTATGAATACCTAGATCTTCGAATACAAATCTCGCGTTTAAGTTATGCAACATGATCAGTGTAATAGGTTTTTACATGGTTTATGTGCCATAACACTATTTAGGCTCTATAGTGAGATTCTTTCAAATTGGTTGGGAAAATCAATTGTTTGCGTTTCCAAGAAATTTCTATAACTTTAGATGTTATTTTCTATATTATGGTCAAACGTAACATTATTAGACTGTTTGAAAGCTGATTTCAACTGAATGATATTTGGTAGTCTTTGATTAAAGTTAAAATCCTTTCATTATAAGTATTGAAAAAATATACAAATTGCTTATCATAATAAACATCGTTATTCTCACTGTTTTATATTTACTAAAAGCGAAATAGTTATGAAATATTAATATAATGTAGGCCTGAATTTTAGGAAGATGTAATACCTTACCATCGCAATCGTTTATGTCATCAGTCT
Source organism: Hofstenia miamia (assembly GCA_900660155.1). Classification (NCBI taxonomy): domain Eukaryota; kingdom Metazoa; phylum Xenacoelomorpha; order Acoela; family Hofsteniidae; genus Hofstenia; species Hofstenia miamia. Next base: position 1,460,233 of record CABFPE010000144.1, on the reverse strand, counting down.
AACCATTACCTAAGGAATACACTATTCTATTTTAAGATCGATCTAAATCATAGATGAGTGAGGCGGCTTTGGAGCAAGGTTTTTCATGTGCATATTCATATTGCACAACACTGGACTAAGAAATTATTAATATTAGAATTTGTATGCTTAATGGTATTGGGATGACCTGGCGGTTTAGTTATTTGGAAAATTAAACTACATTTTTTAGCACTATGCGGATTAGCACTTTTAATTTCTTTTTGTCCAAAATCTGATTCGTCTTCAACAAGAGCTACAGTTACAGCTCTACTGCAAGGAATGCGACTATCCCTCTATACTGTATAAAAAATTGTATTAATGTTACCATTTCATTTCTTATTACATCGTAGCACTTCATAAACTACTACTTGTATATTTTAAAACTAGCACGGTTTTATAATTTTTAAAACAAGGGGCACCTTCCCATTTTCTATTGAAATCAAAGCCATTTCTACGGATTTTATTCCACGTGCAAATTTAGTTTTCAATATTTTACAAATTTGAAATCATATAAATGCCCAAATGGAAGATGTTCTTCACCGCTCACTTCCAATTTGAGAATAACATCCCTATAAACATCAATATCAAAAATAGTTGAAATGTATAGGAAAAACTTTTTGAAAACAATTGAAAAATCCTTGCAAGTGGGGAGGGCACATTACTACATTTTAATATGAGTGTTCAGCATTGCGTTCGAGCACGTTCAGTTATGGATGTGTCCGTACTTCAGGATTTCTAATTTTCATTTGATCGAAAAAATGTCTTGAAAATGCGGCAAAAAAGGACATGGGCAGTTTAGGGTTGACGAAAAACAACTGCTTATTTGAATGTGTGAATACCGCTTGTTAAAATTGAGAAACTTGGTTTTGATTGATTTCTAGTTTAGTATTATTCCTTTGAAAATGTATAAGGGATGTACCACACTCAGACAAGTAATTTGTTCTACTTTTCTTATTGTTTCATTTTGTATCCGTATTTTTGTGATTTCGATTTATTTTTACATGATTAAAAAAATCACCGCGAGATCAAGCTATGGAACTTCCAGTGTTGGTCGATTTAAATCACTTGATTTAAATCGGATTTAAATCATGATTTAAATCAAAGCACATTATTAGTTAAATTATTGATTTAAATCAAGTACACTAAAAGAGATGCAAGTAGTGTATTCTAATTGTTTTGAAGTCATTGCCCTGATATTGGAATGAATTGGTCAGCCCTGAAATGTTGTTTTGCATGTTTTTTATCTTCAGTTTATTTCAAATTGATGAAATTATCGTATTTCATAAATAGTAGTATCAAAAGGATTTCTAATATTTGCTACCTTGGAAGATTGTCTGGGTAAAATNTTAAATTATTGATTTAAATCAAGTACACTAAAAGAGATGCAAGTAGTGTATTCTAATTGTTTTGAAGTCATTGCCCTGATATTGGAATGAATTGGTCAGCCCTGAAATGTTGTTTTGCATGTTTTTTATCTTCAGTTTATTTCAAATTGATGAAATTATCGTATTTCATAAATAGTAGTATCAAAAGGATTTCTAATATTTGCTACCTTGGAAGATTGTCTGGGTAAAATTGAAATTTAGGTAAAAAAATCCGATTTAAATCAATAAATCCGATTTAAATCAAAAAATCCGATTTTTTTGATTTTTTAATTTAAATCGGATTTTTTCCCAACACTGTTTAGCAATCATATCACTGATAAATTAAAATGTTCTAGTTACTTCAATCGTGAATGTCGCAATGGGCTAGATATTGCGACAACCACACTTCAATAGACATTAAAAGAGCAAGGTGTGCGTTCATATTAACGCACACTACGAAATTAAGCGTAATCGTTGAATTTGCATCATTTGTCGCCGAACGTTATTGATTGGTTTACGAAATGGAAATAGATCATATTACTGATCTTAGGTCTCAGCTCAGAACAACTTTCGATCTAAAATAATGTTAGCTTCTGCTTTCCAGTAGCTTCAATAAATCCATTGACAAAAATTCAATTGCCTACCTGAAAAGATTCAATAGAAAATCCAAACGAATACATGTAGATAAAAACCCTTCTATCTACTCTTAGCCTATATTCACATTTGCAGATACCCAGAGTTCCGAAGATAATCCAAGTAGACCATCTAGATTTTATCAACTGTTTCTGACGTGTTGCAATATTTTATATTGAAGTATACAAACATGCTTACGCATACCAGTTGCCCAATGGCGGATCTAAAGTCACGCCCTTTTTAGTTGGCTGAAATCCAGAAGAGTTTAATTATTTTTAATTGCTACTTCATTCTTCTGTGTCTATTTGCAAAAAAAGGAAACAGCTAAACTGCTTTTTTCAAGATTGCTTATCTATCTAATACCTAGTAGACATTAGTGCTGCTAAAATCACACAAATCAAGTTGATTACTATTATTTTGTCTTTATGTCTATAGTGTCATAATAAACCCATGTTTGTAATGATCCGTTCTACCCTTTAGTTTAATTGTGTTGGATGGCTTTATAGGACTTTATTTTTATGGCCTGCACTTCACATATATGTTTTATTGTGGGATTAGAGAAAAAAATGATCAGTGGCTAAATGTATACATTTTTGTATATTGAGACGTTCATATTATGCTACAAGTTGCTAAAGCGGTTTAGACTTCCCCTGGAGCAGCTTGTACGATAATGCTTTGCTTAACATCCATTCCATTAAAACTGCACATCAAGAAACCACGGAGACCCTTCTTTTAGTGAAAAAGTGATTAATTGGAAAGTTATAGCTGATAATTGCCATATTCATTGCAATAAGTTGCAAGTGTGATTATGTGAGTATGTTGTTGAACATTAACACTTCAGTAAATTTAAAAATTTCTCTTTCTAAAATTTTCCATTCCTTAAATATTTTAACTATGTTTTTTAAGAAAACTAGAATTGAAATGACGTGCTTCTACAGTAAGCAACTACGAATACCTCATGAACTTCTAAATTACTAACTGGACTGGAGCAAATTATCATTTAGGCCACGGTTAGAGTAGTGATTGGTTCAAAAGTAATCTGTCACATTTTGATTAAATCGCATGATAATTAGCGATGTGACGATCACAAAGAAATCGATTTCCTTGTGATCGTCACATCGCTAATTATCTCGGGTGGTTATACCTGCGATTCTATCAAAATGTGACAGATCACTTTTGAACCAATCACTAGTCTAACCGTGGCCTTAGTCGCAACATTTGGCCGACTTCACTCAATCATTTTTTAATTCCGTTCTTCTATTAGTAAATTGAAGAGCGGAATTAATAAATGACTGAGTGAAATCGGTTGAAGTGTTGCTGATAGTTATTTCAGTCCAGTTAGTGTTATAGAAGTTCATAATACCTATATCTTCTATTATGACCACCTACACACCAGTCACGTATCCATTCTTATTCACAGTGAAAGGCACCTATGAAACTGTTAATTAATGCAAGGTGATATCCCGTATGCAGTGCATAATAATTACTCGATTGCATTCGCCAAATGACAATCTAGAAGCCTAGTGGTACTTCCTCATCTATCTGAATAATGTTATTTATTCTGAAAAGATTTTGTAATATTCACTAGAGAGTTATATCGGGCACCCAATAAACCCGACACTTACCATTCTCTATCCTTGGATTAGAAATTTTGTTTCAAATTTGAATCAAAAGTGGTTTCTTAACAATGCAAATTTCAGATAGTGTTAAGATTAATTGACTAACAAGCGATATTTTTGCATTTAATTATTCCAAAAACTTTCTTTGCCCCTATTAAACTAATTAGAATTAATTAACAATTTCGAAAACCATGGAAATGTAACATTTTATATTACTAAAAATTATAAAATTCCAACCTGATAAAGTGATACATATAATTATGATGAGGATACACAAGATCAAAGAAAGTTTCATTGTAAAACAAACTATATAAATAACATGTTTACATTTAATTCAAATACTATCATATTTATTTAGAATAAATTGTGTGAATTACTAAATGTTTTATTGTCAATAGAATCCGAATATTGAGCATATTAATCTTTCAAAAAATTATAACCCAAGATTTGCTGAAAGATTTTAGCAGATAATGTTTTTATATTAGTGTATTTCTAGTTTGAATGTTTCTAAGGTCCAACATGCTTGCTCAACTTTTGATTATCATATTTTACCCATTAAGTAGAATTTCATTTGTGAACAAATTATTCCGAAAAATTCCAAAATTCAGAAATTTAAAAAAAAAGTTTACATGAACTAAATAACGTAACCACAAAAATTAAAGTAATTGCTTGCAAATATCTACAATGGAGAACTACACATTGAGTAAGAATCAAAAGCAATTTATTGCAAAAAATCTTTGGTACAAGACTATAAACTAAAAACTATTTATAAAATGATAGTAACATATACATATATAATTGTGTGGTGTGTGTTTGTTGGGGATTTGAGTGTGCACATTATCTAGGATCATACGAAATTTTCGAAGGAGTGTAGTGTATTATTGTCATTAAGTATGCATTGTCTGTGAAAGAGGAATGTTCGCACTTTTTTTCTAAATTTTTTGTAGTTAATTTCCATTTTAATTTCATGGTCTAAGTTATTCCAAATTTTAGTTGCTATGTGGTGAAAACTATTTGAATGTTTATCTAAACATAAAAAATTTTTGAGAACGTTCATTTAACTTAATATTTTGTTTTAAAAATGAAAGAGAAGGTGTACCAGATTTACACTTAAATAATATTGATACCATATGCATTTGAATTCTGTAATAAGGAGCTAATATTTTATATTGAATTCGATAGACGGATGAACTGTCATGTTTTTGCGCAAAGTTAAGTGTTTTAAAAGACCAATTGAAAGTTTTAGACAGAAGTATGCGATATTTTGAATTTATGTTTGTAAAGAGAAATGAGCAATATTGAAAATGAGATAAACAAAAAGAATTTATTAATTGTTTGTGATATATATTTGAGACGTTTCGCAGATGGTAAAGATACCTAACTCCAGAAGC
>CABFPE010000144.1:1419376-1441791 GCA_900660155.1 Hofstenia miamia | reverse complement strand
TCTTATATGCATGTCCTAAGTATTATTTTAAACTAACAATTATTCACGTTTAGAGGCATTGAAGGAGCGCTGCCCCCACTCAAATGAAGAAGATGTTTGGTAGGATGCCAAAAACTCTATTAATCAAAGAGGAAGGGAAATACGAAGAAATACATCAATATAATTTTGTTTTGGAATATACATATACATATATCGTTTTTCACAACATTCAAAGTAGCTAATTACTGTTAAATAGGTTCTAGTTGAAGGTTCTTACTTTCAATATATAACAAGTAATTTCTGTGGGAATTACAATTTTTAATGTGTTTTTTCCATGTCTACCACAAGTGGAACATGCAAGAACATGCAATTCCCACAGCAAGACATCCATGTGACTTGCTGTGGGAATTATAATTTTTTTAATGTTTTTTCCAATTTTCAAATCATTGGGCAATTTATAGATTATGGATCAAAACATCGAAATGCTTAGCAAATTTTCCCAAAATTGTAATTAAGACACAGGATTTATAAGAAAGTACTGAAAGCAATGCGTTATTAAAATGGCAACTCAATTCAATAGAGTATTTATATTTAATTACAAATTACTATTTATTCCTCCAAGGCTATAACCACGACGACTGCTATAGCCGCTTCATGTTGAAGTAGACCATGGCAATAGAAAATAATGCATCAATTTGTTCTTTACAAATACAGTGCATACGTGTATATAATATAATGTATATGCAAAATAACCTTATTTATGTGCGACACAGTCAGCGTTAAGATCTGAAATTATGTATTTTAAGAAATCCCGTTAGTCGCAGTCAAATCCTACTCATTTTTGAAAATACAAAACAATATTTCCAAACTGCAGAAGTTCGACTAAGTTGCAACTGAGATCCTGGCTTATGTGCTATACCAAATCAGAGATAGGCATGGTGCCCAGAACAGTGCAGGGCTGTGCTTCGGTCGAGGTATTGGAAAAATTTCAAAAATAACTTACTGTACGCTACAATGCACGCAAATTAAACAATGTTTTGAAAATTAAAATGTGCATTATAAGCTTTGCAACATCAAGATCGACTGAACCAGTGACAATCACAGAAGCCACAATAACTCATTTGAGAATAATGTAAGGATTAATGAGATTGACTAGTAGATGCAATTTTGATTAACACAATCAATTTTCATGTGACACGAATCCTGGCGATTAGCATGAATTACCCGGGATTCCATGGGAATAAAATAAAAAGTTGGGATGGGATGGAATTGAGAGACTATGTACAGATGTGACATATTTAAATAAGTATCTCGAACAGTAGTCCATATACATATATATATATATATATATATATATAATATATATATTTTTTTGTAATTTGCAAGTATAATTCTATTACATTTCATGAATATTTAAATAATTTTATGTTGCAAAATTATATGTAAATGGCATAAATTCAGGTATTGACATTCAATTCGTATATAGGCAAAGAATTGAACAATTAGTTTTGATACGAAAATCAGTTTCAAAATTGCTTCAAAACATTGCATAGATCTCACTATTGACAATGCTTAGATTCTTGAATATTAAACTTTATATAATCTAATAAATATTTCTTTATCAATGATTTCGGAGCATTAATTGAATTTTATGTTTTGCTAACAAAACATACAACAAATTTTATATTAAAATGCAGTTACTAATGTTAGGTGAACCACTTAACGATTTATGTCAAGAANAAATTTAATGTTATCATGCTTTGTTGCTTATTTAGTAATTGATGTTTCTTTGTTTGCTTGATGATTAAAGCTTCGCCTATTTTAGGATGTTGCGTTCTTAGTTGTATGTAAACATTTTTTTTCTTTAGCTTGGTGTTCATGCATAAATATTTCTGATCTTAGGTGTCCGTTAATATGCTCCTTCATTCTTGTTACCAAATGTCGTTTTGTTTCTCCGACGTATGATTTTTCACAATCATCACATTTATAATTGTAGACAACAGAGGAAACTAAATTCTTTGGAATTGGATCTTTATTTTGGAACATATCTTTAGTTTTATACGATATAAATATAGCAACGATCTTTGTCCATTATAAATTTGTATTCATAGTTGTTATTTTCTTCTTTAAACTTTGAATTTGATTACATACATAAGGAAGATTTAAATATACATTGATCTTGGTTTCATCAAGCTTTTCTATTTTATTGTCTTCTTTGTTATTGCAAAATAAAGTGTTTGAATATTGTTTGATTAATTTGTGCGGATAACCATTATCTTCAAGTATTTTAAAAACTTTGTTGGTGGCATCTGTAAGGTGTTTGTAATTTGAGGATGTAAGTTTAGCCCTATTAAACAAAACTTTGATTGTATTTATTGTGTATGCCTTGTTGCAATTTGAATGGTAAGGAATGTATAATCCAGAATTTGTCTTTTTTATGTACCAACTAGTTTCGTATTTCTTATTAAAATTATGTACGCACACATCTAGAAAATTTAGTTTGTTGTTTACTTGACATTCCATGGTGAATTGAATATCTTTAAGATGACTATTGAGATATTTTAGAAAATTGTTTGCTTCATCTTGTTCTTTAAATATTGCAAACACATCATCAACATATCTAAAGTAACACTGTGGCTTGGTTATAGATGCTTCTTCAAAATTACTTTCAATGATGTCCATTGAAAATGCTGCCATTGTTGGACTTAGGGCTGATCCCATTGCCATTCCTTCAATTTGGTTGTAAATTTTATTATTAAAGAGGAATGGAGTATTAAGACAACACATATTTAGTAATTTTCGCAGTGTTTCATGACTAATTGAAATTTGCTCGTCTAGAATAAGTTTTATGATGTGATCAATTGTCATTTTTACTGGGATGTTTGTAAACAAAGACTTAACATCATAACTAACGAGAAATTTATCTTCTATATTTGAATCAAAAGAATTTGATAATTTGGAGAGNTAAAATTATGTACGCACACATCTAGAAAATTTAGTTTGTTGTTTACTTGATATTCGATGGTGAATTGAATATCTTTAAGATGACTATTGAGATATTTTAGAAAATTGTTTGCTTCATCTTTTTTTTAAATATTGCAAACACATCATCGACATATCTAAAGTAACACCGTGGCTTTGTTATAGATACTTCTTCAAAATTACTTTCAATGATGTCCATTGAAAATACTGCCATTGTTAGACTTAGGGCTGATCCCATTGCCATTCCTTCAATTTGGTTGTAAATTTTATTATTAAAGAGGAATGGAGTATAAGACAACACATATTTAGTAATTTTCGCAGTGTTTCATGACTAATTGAAATTTGCTCGTCTAGAATAAGTTTTATGATGTGATCAATTGTCATTTTTACTGGGATGTTTGTAAACAAAGACTTAACATCATAACTAACGAGAAATTGATCTTCTATATTTGAATCAAAAGAATTTGATAATTTGGAAAGAAAATGAGGGGTGTCTTTCAAATTGTACTTGGTTGGAATATAAGGTTTTAGTAATTTGTCAAGCCATTTTGTCATGAATTAATAAAGATGTAACGAATCCTCCAATGAGACCTATACTATCAACAACGAATTTTCAAAATGTAAATTTGACAAAATGGCNTTTAAATATTGCAAACACATCATCGACATATCTAAAGTAACACCGTGGCTTTGTTATAGATACTTCTTCAAAATTACTTTCAATGATGTCCATTGAAAATACTGCCATTGTTAGACTTAGGGCTGATCCCATTGCCATTCCTTCAATTTGGTTGTAAATTTTATTATTAAAGAGGAATGGAGTATAAAGACAACACATATTTAGTAATTTTCGCAGTGTTTCATGACTAATTGAAATTTGCTCTTCTGGAATAAGTTTTATGATGTGATCAATTGTCATTTTTACTGGAATGTTTGTAAACAAAGATTTAACATCATAACTAACGAGAAATTTATCATCTATATTTGAATCAAAAGAATTTGATAATTTGGAGAGAAAATCAGGGGTGTCTTTCAAGTTGTACTTGGTTGGAATATNTATATATATATATATATATATATATATATGACGTTTCTTAAATTTTAAAACTACAAAACATACCAAAGTAATCAGACGAGCTTCAATAACAGAATAAGCTGAAAAGTACTTTTGCTCTGCCTCTTCTTTAAAAAGATTTCTGTATTTGCCTTCTGTATGCTCGATTTTCGCAGTTTCATAAAAACGTCAAAATCGCAGTAAGTATTAACTATATGAAAAATAGTGCGATTTTTTTTACTTAAAAAATTTGAAATTTTGACCCAAAAATTTGACTTTTTTACTTAAAAACGCAATTTTTTACCTAAAAATTGACCTAAAGACATTTAAGCTTTTGTAAAATTCGTGTATTCTATTCTAAACATAATCAATTATCTAGTAAGAAGCACCAACTGCCCATTATATTATTGTCTTAAGCATGCTTTTTAACATTGACGAACCTTTCCATGGAAGCAAGAGAATTCTTGCTATTTCCATATTCTGTAAGATTTAATGAACCGATTATTCATTAAAGCATATAAGCTATAGTTTTCAATTTTCGACAAAGCATCCAAAATTTATGTTGATTCAAACTCAAAGCATTTTACAAGTTCAATTCAATTCAAAGTAATTTGTGGTTTGCCCTAACTTTTGCATTATTGCCTCATTGAGAGCAGTTTTTGCCCTCTCAAGAATGAAACCCCTAGTAATGTAACTTTCATAAACATTGGAAAATATTAAAATAGTAATTAAATGTTTGCTCTAACTTATCTCTGTTTTAGTAGTTAAAAATTGTGTAGTGATATTTTCCCATGTTCTTGTAAAAAAGAAATTTTTATTTTTTAAAGCTAAATGAATTGGAAGTGGCGTTATAGATTAATAAGTAAAGGATTCCTCCCCTTTAAATTTTTGTTTTCAATTTAAGTGCAAAACACATAAATCTTTTCAGATAATCTGCCATTAAGAATGTTGTTAAGTTTTGCATTACATAATTTCAAAGAGTCGTTAATGAAAATCATTCATACATTGTTTCTCTTCCAAAAAATTTGACCTAAAAATTTAGTGACCTTAAAGAAAATTTCAAAAATATTTTTACATAATTCCAAGTGCTTAAAAATTTAGACTGTATTTTGACTTTACAATTTTGAATACATGTATGGAAATGCATTAAAACAAGTAAATTTCTAACTATTTAAACAAAATTGAATTTTATTTCAATTTTGACTTTTTGACTTTTGTTCGCACTAATCAAAAATCAAAATATAAATTCCAAGAGAGTTAAAGATAGCCAATGAAATGTTATCATTGATATTATTTATTTGATAGTGTAAAATTCACATATAGGGTTTTCAATTCTATTTCGACAACTTTCACATCAATTTTGACAGATTCCAAATGTTAGAAATCACTTTCGACAATTTTCACATCCACTTCGACAAAAATAAAAAAGAAATAATTTGCCCTTATATGAGTCAGAATGCAACAGAGATTTCGCGTCTTTTGAGACTTAAAAAACCTGAATAATTTCGACTATAAATAAATATTGGAAAACAGATTCTTGGGAATCAGGGCATAAATGAGGAGACATGAATTTGAAGGTGACCCCCGATGTTAAAGAGTATCTTGAGAATTTGGTCAGTAAAAGATTTTCTTTCAGCGTAAGTATCACTTCTATTCACTATTCTTTGATAGGATTGCACCAAATTCCAATTCAGAGTAATACAGGGCGCACCATCAATTTGAGGGAAAGTTATGCAAATAACTTCGATGAAGTATCAACACAATATGATTGGTCAAACATCATTTACGTTGATTAAGTCGGATTCAACAACACCCTTAGAAAATTTTATGGAAGAGCTCCTAGATCCCATACCCCCATTGCCAGATCAAATGGAATTGGGGGAATCAATTATTCTGTTTGTGCGGCCATGAACCGCGATGGACCCATTTGCTTTAGCACAAAAAGCAGCCTACAACGGGGAGTCTTTTGTTGAATTTCTGAAGACATTTTTTAATTTTTTAGAACACAAAAGACCTTGCTTACTAATAATGGATAATGTCCATTTTCATGGGTCAGCTATTGTTACAGATTTTGTAGCCAACAGCCCCACAAGGTAATGTTTTTGCCTCCATATCCCCGTTTTTTACCCCTATTGAAGAAATGTTTTCTAAATGGAAAAGTTTAGTTAGGGGGTCGAACGTTTCCAAGGAAGAGTCTCTGTCGCGAGCAATGGATGGTTCTTGGAATAGGATTAGTGAAAATGATTGCAATGGATGGGAAAGACACTCAAGAAGCGTTTTATCACGTTTTCTTAGGCGTGAAGTGATCGAATAAATGAAATGATGATAATGTTCTTTATTTTAAGGTATGAATCCATCTCTCATTTTTAAAATACACTGTTTCTTGCTATTTTTATTGTTCACTTTCTATTATTTTTCTTATTTTTGTCAAAATTGATGTGAACATTGTCGAAATAGAATTGAAAAACTCTGTGAATTACAACACTGATAGTGATAGATTTACTTAATAAAATTCAATTTGGGAAAATTTTTTCTCACATCTTATCGCAATGGATAAGCACAATTTTCGAAATTTTTTAATATAGTAATTAGAAAACTACACACTTTAAAGGTAATGCTCGTCTATGATTATGTAAAACCGTTTTTGACCCAGAGGTTGAAAAAATATAATCACGCTAACAGTTAAGCATAGCGAATAGAATTCTCCGTTTTCAATTGATCAAATGATTTCATCACAATTTAGTGTCAAAATATCGTATTATGTGTAGACCGGTGGGGCGGGTCAACACTTAACGGTTCGTGTACCTTCAATTATTGTATGGGATAAGTATTAATGGGGTGTGTTTACACCCCACAACAATTATTAATATAATGTATGCTAATCATCATCAGTTGTTTCCTTATATCTAGTTGGTTTTATGGCAGCACTATATACTAATGTTTACAGCTCAGTTAATATGTTACTGTTATTATACAAATTAAAGAGATACCATGTCCAATGTACATATGTATGTTTTTAAACTTAAAATTTAGTGATACATTTATCTTTGTTTTTACGTTCAATGATGCATTGCTATTGAAATGCATGAAAGTACATTAGAACAAAAACATGTGGAGCTAATCTAAAATATTTTATTTTACAGTATTGGATTTTATATCACAACATAAAGCATTATATAGGCCTGCTACAGTATATGTATTTATTACATACAGTACAAGAAACTATGATTTATGAGCACTCTGGACAAATAAGCAATTGATGAAATTGACATACAAATTTTCCACATTTATCACATTTCTTTCGAATTTTTCTGTCTTTCGATCTTTCACAAAAAGCACATCTACCTTGAATGGCACCGGTTTTTTCCCTGCTCGAAGTGCATCTAACTTCTAGGTCAGGATAAGTAGATAAAATGCAATCTTTTACCCTTTTGGGCAAGGAACATATTTGAAGTCTGCATTCTGCTATAGGCTTACACAATTCGTAAGCCAACTCTTTTTTGAACGTGTAATGATCTTCAGTAAATTCATCAATACAAGCAAGACACAATTTGTGGGCAGCAATAATGGCGGTATCAACTAAAACGAAAAATACACTGCAATGCCAACGTCGTGTTTTGCGTTTTGAAGAGAAACCACGAACCAAATTGTCTAAGTTATCGACGCCACTTTTGGTTTCATTGTAAATTTGTACAATAGGAGGCTTACCTTCAATTGTATCTTGTTGTCCACCATGCATAGTTGAGAAGAGAAGAACAGGCTTATTACCTTTATCCCAGAATGAACACAGTGTGATTTCATCAGAATAATAATGCTTTGAATCATTTCTCGTCCTTTGCACCAATGATTTTGCATCAGAGGGCAGTTCACGTCTATTATGACGCANGTCATCATCATCATTGCTATTATCAATATCCGAATTTATTATACAATTCTCTTCTCTCACTCATTACAACAAATGACGTGCCGTTAACTAATGACAAGACCGAGCAGAGACAAGACTTGAACAAACACGTGACAGAGGATGCGCTGACTCAGAGTCATATGTTAAGTACGCGCTGTTGTGACCTTTACTTCAATCCAAGATGGTGAGTTACAAAGTAGTTGAAGTCGAGACATTGATAATGTAACAACAATGCATTAGTATACAAGTTTTAAAAGAAATGAATTGGGGTGTATACACACCCCAAAAAGGCAAAAGGCCTATATTTATGGCTTNGGAGTCCCGTCGTAATGGATCATCAAACCGAAGGGAAACTCGTAGTTGTGAGAAGCGATTGTAGCTCATTGTTGCTGGGAAAAGAGAATGTCCATCTCGACTATTCCATAGTTCGCGCGCATTTCTATGGTGAGCTTTAAAAACCCCAGCAAGTAAATGTAATCCAATGTACGCAAGTATTTCCTCTGAAGTGGTATGCTTCCAAACGGTTTTGAAGTTTCTTCTTCCATGGCGATTTGTATTCATAACCACAAGATCAATAATATCATGAAAAATTATCAAAAATGCCTCTGATCTTGAATTAGGGCGAAGTCCGCGTCTGAAACCTTGGTTAGTAGCATCAAAAATATTTCGTTGAAGAGGCCTACCTCTATTACTATGAGAAGTAGTCCATTGGCGTGTATTGGGAGCTACAAACTGCTGTGAATTGCTACAGTCCGTCATGTCATTCTCCTCTTCATCTGGGTGATATCCCATTTCATTGTCAAGAATGTCATCAATGCCGATTTCCTCATACTGAATAGCAAAAGAATCATCTACCTCATCAACCATTTGAGCAGCAGCGACATCGTCCTCTTCTATGGCATAATCAAGAGAAGTGTCATCATCATCATTGCTATTATCAATATCCAAATTTATTATACAAAGGGCTTGTAAGCGAGCCTGTCGGCTAGGCAATTCTCTTCTCTCACTCATTACAACAAATGACGTGCCGTTAACTAATGACAAGACTGAGCAGAGACAAGACTTGAACAAACACGTGACAGAGGATGCGCTGACTCAGAGTCATATGTTAAGTACGCGCTGTTGTGACCTTTACTTCAATCCAAGCTGGTGAGTTACAAAGTAGTTGAAGTCGAGACATTGATAATGTAACAACAATGCATTAGTATACAAAACCGAACAGTCACTATTAAACTAATTGACAAGTTTTAAAAGAAATGAATTGGGGTGTATACACACCCCAAAAAGGCAAAAGGCCTATATTTATGGCTTACATCTCGGAAATTACTCAAGAATTGCCAGAAATTGCCATTAATGCAAATTATTGACTAACAATAAATTACATGAAGTTTCGGCTGGATTATCTAAATAACAAATACAAAGTTTCAATTCAAATATTAACGGGGGTGTGAACACACCCCAAAGATACATTAACCGTTAAAAGTCTGTCTTTTAAAATCGAAAATTAATTGGTGAAAGAAATGCACTCTTAAGCGACAAAAATTTCCCTTCACTAAAGATCATATTCTCTGGTAATGTATAACAATGACTTCTCTAAATTTAATGAAAATATACCAAATTGTGTCTTGCCAATTTTCCTAAGTTTTTGTTGTAAACTTGACTTTGTTTTGTTATAAATCTTGTTTTATTCTTAAATTCATGCACAACTTTAATTTGTCTATAACGTTTTGAGTAATTTAGTTTTGATGCAGATGATATACTGTAGGTATATATTGGTCCACGGAAGCTGATTTAGGTTGAATATATATTTTTGTGAATTTCAGTTGAAATACTATTTCCTTTGATAACTAATTTTTAATATTATATATATATATATATATATATATAAATCTTCTTTCGTTAAAAAAATTCTGTAAAAATGAAAACATTTAGAACATTTCATTATAATGCCTAAAAATTCTTCACTTCAAATTGACCTTGGTCAATTATCGTATCATTAATCTTCCAAAAAGTTTATAGTTCATAGTACAACTAATAGGCTTCGCATCAAATCTATATTATTCTTGTGAAAATCATTAGACATTCTGATTCTTACGATCATGATAGTAGACAATAATACTATGATAGTTTATCAACCAAAGAGGTTTGAGGAATATAAAAAAGTCAACAACAATTTTGATTCTCTCCGGGACAAGTTAAGTAAATACAATAGCAAATCTCCTATGTTAGTAAATGTTAATTACTGCTCCAAAAACTACTAGGAAAAGAATTTATGAATTTTAAAATGATGGAACTACAAGAAGTGTGCCTAAACCTTAGTAACTATACCCTATTTGGTGATTAAATAGGAACTACTTTAATATTACTGTAATATCGGTACTGAATGTTGTACCGGTCAGACCAAATGTTTTTGGTTTGGCATGTAAATTGTACATATGTTGATATGAATTTGTATATATACAAGAGAATTTGTTGTAAATAGAGAACAGTTTTAGTAGTTTTGTGTTCGTTAATATCTTCTGCCTGCCGTATCTTCCCCAAGAATGGGGTATCAGCTATATAACCAACTTGTGCAACGTGTTTGGGTTGGATGTTGTAAATAGTACTATCCCTACTCGATATAGGATGTTAATTGACTATACAATAACAAAAAACCAGAAGCATAACATTTTTAAACCCATTGCTTTTAGTAGTTTCTCCGATCATAATATTAATTAACAAATTAACAAATCAACAGTTCGTATTACAATGAAGAAAAATGATAATTTCTAAATCATTTTTAATTTCTCAAAACAGGTATTTCTATGTAGAACAGCTTAATAACACTCCATGCGATTATATATACAATCTAGAAGATTCAAATCGCATGCTATATTTCCTGCTTTCTTAAATAAAAAGCTCTACTGATAAAGTAACACTTATGAGGAGGAAGCATGTTCACAATAACTTCCGCGTCAGATCAATTAGCACAATATTTAAAACTAATGAAGAACATAAAGTCTTCGAAGAAAAAAGAAAAGAGGCTTTAAACAATCTTAACGCACATCCATCATCCTGTATGCATGTTGCAAATTACAACAAAATCAAGGCTGAATTATCCAAACTAAAGGAACAGCTTCGTACAGACTACACAAAAAGTGTCTATAAGAAATTGAATAATAGCAAAGAGAAATGGAAATTTCTGAATAATTTCCTACGTAGATGAAAAACAAGAAAACTGACATAAAGTAGTTATTAATTAATGGTCATGTGATATCAGAGAAATCTACCATTGCAAATCATTTAAATGACGTGTTCATGAATTTGGGTAAACATAGTGTCCCAAAAATGGAATCAGCAATCCCATGTAAAGTCAAATCTATATTTTGTTTCACCTATATTACCAAAAAACAGCTGTTTAGTGCAATCTCAAATCTCGATTAAAGCAAATTCTGTGGTTTTCCTTAAATTTCCAAATTTTCATCATTGGATGTGGATTGATGTTTACTTATTAACTACTATTAAAGTAGTTCCATAATGTCTAATTTTGGGCATATCAGGTCTTCTACCTATCTCTTTTATCAAATTAATTATTATTGTCAATGAATCCTTTTGTCATGATTATTTAGAGGGAAAATCTAAAAGCTCAAAGAAAATTGCAAAGAAAATTTCGAAAAAGATCAAGAAGCCAAGTTGGTCAGTTGATTACGGTAGAATTTATTTTACGAATTTTCTACAATTTTAATTTATTAGTAAATCTGAATCATACTCATATATATATATATATATATATATATATATATATATATATATATTAGAATAAAACGTAATTTAAAAAATTGATAGAGTAATTATGTATTCATATGCAAAAATGCCTAATTTTGATGAAATGCTTTGGCTATAACTATATAATTATATGAGCTACAAGTAGCGAGAGTTGCAAAGGGCACGAATTTTCACTCTCAATCCAGGAAAAGTTGAGCTCAAATTCCCAATGCCCAATCGAGACCCATAAATTATAATAATGAAATTTCCAAAATTTGAAAAATTATTTCATCAAAAAGCTAAGGAGATTTGCACTGCTTGCAAATCTTAAAAGCTAGATAGCTTGTATCTTCCTGGTAAAAATGATTTTTTTGTTATTATTTTTAAGCCAGAATGAGAAGCATTTCTAATTAAGCAAGTAATAAATATTTCAAAAAATTTTATTGACATTTGAACTATAAATTTCCAGAATTCTATTTGTTCAAATACTATTTGAAAAATGGCCAGAAATTTATTAACATCTCATGCTAAAATTATTTTTGAAAAATGTAGCTTAGCATTTCCCCAACTGGTTTACAGCAAGCTCTGACTTTAATTCTAAAAAATACGCTTAGTTTTTAGGTTTTTTCTGAGAAATGGAAGTTTTTCACAGAAATACTCAATTAGTATTTTAGTTCAAAGCTCTGCAAATTATAGAAGCATGCATCTACAAAATGATTCCGACTTGGGTATTTCTTATCGAAAAAGTAATTCTCTGTTGGGACGGGGTGGGGTGGGGTGGAGTGAGGTGGGGATCTCAGTTTCATCACACAATCCTGCTGATTATGCCAAGTCTTTTGGCAAGTCGGTATTTCCTCACTAGCTAATACAGTTTATACATTAATATTACTTATTATGGATTACTGAAAATTTGAAACAAGCCCATCCCAGTACAGGCTACACTAAAAATCAAAGCCGACCTGAGTCCAATGGGTCAATAATACCATTTGCATCCCTGCATGAGTAGCTAATAAAAGTTTTTTTGATGTCATAAAATTGAAATAAAGTCATTTGAAATGCAATGTAAATATTCGTGAAAAGACGTTGACATCTTCACAAATAAATATAGTGCTTTGTATAGAGACTTTAAAACAAATATGTAAACTTCCTTTGTTATGCTAATTCTTGGGACTCTTCTGTACTTATGCTCAACAACAGGTATTTTATTGCACAATGCGCCTAAATAATTATAAAAATATTTACCTAAAAGGTTTTTCTTAAAATTTTCAATATTGCACACAAGGGTTGAGAATCCTAAAAGCTATGAACGTTTCATAGTAGTAATAATAAATTTGACTTCCATTGTAAAACAGGAAATATTAATGCTGTTGAACCAGTTCAAGTATTCGAACTAATATGGGAGGGATTTCAAATGTTTAAATGCAGGCTTCTAAGTTTATGATAAATGGTAATGCCCTGATTTTCTGCAAGTTTTATCACAAAACTAGATGAACTGACTCAGCACAAAGAACAGGAATAAGTACTAAGCCTTTCTACAAAACGTCATAGGTATCAAAACATTCGACAGCAAATTTACTGAATGTAAACTAAAATTTGGGATTCAAAAAGTACATAGCATTGTGAATGCTAATATTATAGTACATCCCTGCAGCTGTTTTTACACTATCAAAAAGGTCGTTAATCAAACATATAATGTATTCATATCTTATCTGATAAACAGCCTGGCTGTAGCCAGCCTAGAAAATATGGGGCTGCAAAGAATTTTCACGTAGTTATAAAAATATAAAAATAAAAGTTCATTTTGCAGCAAGAGATTTTAAAATAGTTGTAATTAGGCTACGAAGAGTGCTTCATCTTGATTCCTTCCCCAAAATTTGAAGTTTCAACACTATGTGATAATTACAACTTATTGAGGATTTCTCACAATTTCCAGAAAAAAGGAAAACTGATTATTCGAATTTGTATGAATATTTCAAAAATTTAAGTTCGTAGCTCAGGATAAGATAAGATGAAAGATTCTTTATTCAATTAAATGTTTACACTTACATAGCTGATAATTTATCTGAATAGGTTCATTAAATTCACACTACACACATATACAAATCACACATTACAAAAGCAAATCTTCTAGGCTATGGATAAATTACTATAGTACCATAATTTAATAACGATTAATCGTATAATCATTACTATTAAATTTGTATCCTAGTCAGGATTTAACGAAAATATCTTCTTGCTTAAGAAAGATTTTTAAGTGTTGTTATGAATAGGGAATTTTGCTACACGTTTATACTATTTCAAACATACCCCTATGAGATCATGACCAAAGTAGTTCAGAAAGGATTATACAGTTAAATATTAAAATATTTCTAATAAAATTATATTTTCAATTAATCTTTCTGTTATACTTATGTCACAAGGGATACTAATTGATTGTCTATGATATTTTGCAAACGATGTAGGTCTTTGAACAATAAGCATTAATGCAGCAACTCAGTGGTAAATTCACACCTAGTAATTTACTTCAGCTACCATATAATAACATGTATTTGCAAGGTAGGATTTCAAATTTGTAGTTAACAATAATTGCCTGTCTACAATATATACTTCATTAGGAAATTTTGTTCTTTAATCAGGAAGGAATTTTGGATGACTAAGAACTAGGAAATTTAATAACTGTGATCTGTAGATTAGGCTATATATATATATATATATATATATATATATATATATATGTATATATATAAAGTCTATGGGCAGCATTGGATCAGGTGAGAGGAGATAGCATTTTCCAAAAACAGTAATACTTATTAGCATATTAATGTTTTTACTAAATTTTAAAATAATCAATTTTTTAAAAGCAAGCTAGCTGAAATTGTACACTTTTTCAGTGCAAATATAGTCAGTCCTTTAAAACTCTTGAAGTATTTATGAGTTAATTATTTGTAGGTGCAATTTGATGCATATATATTTAGTCTTTAAAATTCTCTGTGTGTAACTATTGTTAAAATAACCTATTCAATTGAAAAATTTAAGATTTCTATGGTTTTAAGATCTAAGCTCGGTCTAAATTTTGTATGTCATTTAGACTTCTAGTTATAGAAACTATAAATCACTTATATTTATGTAAGTGAAAAAGAGCTTATTTAAAATTCTAAAGTCTTTGAAAATAATTAAAGAAAATTAAATTTTTTAATTCTTTACTGAATTCTTATAGATTGCAATTTTTATTGATAAAAATGAATGCTAAATTACAGAAATTTAATAAAATTTCCATTTTTATTTCATCAACTGTTTTATTGGAAGTTTAACAAAGAAACAATTTGAGAATTCTATAAAAATTAATTGTTTTTGCATTGAAAAGATAAAAATCAAGTTTTCAAAGCCAATGTGGTCGTTTTTGAGTACCTTGTTAATAATAATATACATGTATATCACTCAATATACTGTAAAAATAATTTATTCATATATGTTTAACTAAGGTTAAATTTATTTACTCAGTATTATTCATTAGTAATGCAATGTTATTTTATGCTTAATTGATCATAACTTTAAAAATTTTTTTATATATCCAAAATATTAAAACGTGTAGTTAGGAAGACATCTTCAAACAGAATAATAGTAACTACTTCTCAAAAATATCTCTTTGGATTAATGTTTAGCTGATGTAGCATTTGTTGAACTAACTTATCTACCCTTGTTTATTAACAGTAACGAATATATAAAAAAAACCTAAAAATATTGCTTTCTAAAAACTTCACACAACTATTTTTCCTCAGAATTGTGAAAATATTTTTGGATATATTTTTAACAATTTACCAAATAATTTTAATAAGTATTTCTTCACATTTAATGAACAAAACCTCCTTTTTGTGTTATTTTTGCCAAAGGCTTTGCCATAAGAAGAATAAGTTTGTATTTGAAATTTTATAACTGAATAACTATTTATTTAGAAGGGCGTCTTCATTGTTACAATACTGAGCTAGAAATCCATCCCTGTAATGAAGATGTTGTACATTGTGTAAAAGCGGTATGCATTTTTTACGTTGAAAATCTGACAAATGATTAATGAAATCACACATTTCAAAATGTAATGTTGCTTGGAGATGAGGCTTGTAATTAATTGAATATTTCTGAAAATATTTCCTAAAGTTGATTTGCATATTGTATTTATTATGTGCAAAAAGGAACCAACTACTCTTAATTATGAATAAATTTAATTATATCTGCTCATAGTGCAAATAGGAAATGAATATTTAATAATAATTGAAATAATATGGATATTCAATAATCAAATAATAATCAACTGTAAGCTTGGGTGGCAAAACTTAAATACACAGAAATTACAATTTTAACTATTTACAAATATTAACAAATGGCACAACTCACTTGTTATAGAGTGATGATTAATAGCAAAACAAATCAAGGAAACAATAAATCAATGTCTGCAATTCAATATGCAAATTTATGCACAAATATAGATTCCTCTACAAGTAACCAATGAAAACTTAGTTAATTATCACTAATTGTACAAAAACGAGAATTGAATGTATTGCTTAATAGACACTAGTTGTTATTTTACAAATAGTGATGTAATTGCATAAAATTTCATATGTACAAAAATTAGAGCGCAGCTTTTAAAAGTTTTTATAAATTTATGCAAGGCATAAAAACAAATCACATGTACTTTGGTCAGCACAATCTACTTAGAAAAGCAAAAAGTTCTTTTTTATCTGTGCACTTCATTTTTACAAAGTTGCAAAATATTATTCTAATTTATTTGTTCAGGAAAGGAAAGACTTCCCGCTAGAACATTGCTTCATTCATTCTAGTGTTCAACCTAAATGACATTCTATTCAGAACATGTGGTCTCATCTATTCATTTGGTAGAGTTGACTTATGGGTCATTGCTTTCAGTGGTGCAGGCAGATGGGGGGTGAGCCCTAACTACTAATAGACTGGTTGTAAACTGTTTTTGAAAAGTCTCAATATACCAAGGATTATTCTTGCGTTTTTGCAAATTTTTATTTTTCTGATATTTGTTTAAAAAATTCCTGTTGCTATAAGTAATTTCAGCCTGAGTTTTGCTTACTTGCACAATGAAACTATTAAATTGACTATTGGCCAATTTAATGAAATGAATTAAGAAACTTAAATATTTCAATAACATGTCCTATCTTTGCTACAATAATGGTAATGGAGTAAACTCTGTGTATTAACTTTATTATTTAACTGAAGATGTGTTACAGTAATACAGCAAAATAAGAAATCGTCTATAAGTAATCAACAATAAGAATTTGAACATAAGTCATTTTATTTGTTGAAAATAAATTACAAAAGAGTGTATTTATGTGTTAAAATTATTTTGCGAAAAATGTAGTGACAACCTTTTGTCCCTAAAGGGTGATATTTACCAACTCTTTAATTGAATTGTGGAATCACGAAATTATTTATTAGCTCATGTCATCTTCTCCATGCAGTAAACTCAAGTATTAAGTATTGCCACTTTTTTCAGAACTGATTCAACAACATATTTTTTAAAAAAATTATTTTTCTTCATTTGTTTCATCACTTAGTTACTTAAGTTCAAACAAGTAAGCCTCTGAACCATCTGAAGTGAGTTGCTCTGTATTTGCCAAACAGTTTCTACACAACAATCAACAAATCAGTTCTCTGATGACAGAGGTATATTGTTGTAAAGAAAAGTGTGACAGCTGAAGAAAAAATTTTTATGCTCAATGAAATGCAAAGTTTAAATTCCAATGAATTGCTATTCTTTACTCATGTGAAAACTGGTGTTCAAGAGGAATGACTTCTAGCTGTAGTAAATACATTTGGAAAATTTGGCAGATATTTGGATGAAAAGGAATAATTTTTGTAAATGACAATATTTCAAATATTTGGCAAATATTTGCCAAATAATTCCCAAATTATCCAAATTTGTATAATTTTTAAGTTCATTAATTTTTAACATATTTGAATGAATAAACGGGTAAGTAGTGTATAATAGACTATTTCAACTATTTTTGAAACCAATATAACGAAAATTTTAACTTTTCATTTACTACTATTATAAACAATTAAGATAATTATATATTTAAGAATAATTAATTTAACACTTCAATACGTAATTAGCGTTAGCTATAAACTAGTATTATCACTTGTTTTCTTTTACTTTTTTATGTTCATAGAAAAAATAGTTTTTAAATCTAACATAATTATAAATATTTAAATTATAATTCATAGTTGTCAAAATTTTGAGCACATTGTTACAGAATATAAACAAGCTAATTGATAAAGTTTTCAATGTTGCATTAGTTTGAAATAATGATGTTGACTGACATGTCAATAAATAGTTTCAATTAGTAGGTAGTTGTTTGCTTTAGATTTGACCATGACCAATCTGTTTAGGGTTTCTGCATCAGCTGTACATACTGTAATGTATACTCTAAAAACATTTGATCAATTGCTGTTTTAAATAACTATAGCTGATGAAAATTAAATATTTGCATAAGGGTATGAGTGTAATTGGCTAATATATTTTATATTTTCTTAAAAATTCACTTAGTCCGAAATTTTGGAAAGCTTGGCAAATTCTTGGGTAATTGGAGAGACAATTTCCGACTTTCATTTTCAGCAAATATATTTCACTTCAAATATTTATTGAGAATTTCCTCTACATTTTTTGATCAAACTACAAATCTGTGAATATTTAGCTAATCATATATTGACATGTGTTCCAAACATCGATTAATTTTTGGTTTTAATCGAATTCAAATAAAAGTGCTGTATTTTTGGTTTTAATCGAATTCAAATAAAAGTGCTTTACTTTTCTGTCTTATCTTAAGAACAATTAAGGAATTTAGAAATCATTAGTGCTATGGTTTGTATTTTGAGAAATTTGAATGCATCGAAGTTACATGTATGCCAACAATTCATGGAGGATGCAAAGTTCAATTGGTGCTTAAAATTCTTTCCAAATTTAGGTCAACAACTAGTTTTGAAATTTGGCAAAGTAATTCTACATTAAGCCCAAAAAGACTTATCAAAACATTTATGCATTCTAATAGACAATTTTTTTATCGTAAACATACACTATTGGTACTTCTTTTAAGAAAATTTCATTTACAAAAGTTATAATTATGTAGGAGGTTGCGCCTTGTATCATTTATCTGTATTTGTTCCAAATTTTGCGAAATAGTTTATAATTTGATAGTGCTTAATCATGAAAACATTTGCATGTTTTTAGGGTAACGATCTCAATAAAGATTTTATAATGCGCATATGTGACACCAACAACACAGTGTGTGGAACGGAAGATCTAGAAAAAGTAATGTATCAAGACTATGGCAAAATTTTTTGCTGCACGACATTTTTATGCAATTCTTCCAATATTATTAAGTCTACAACCATTTTGCAAATTCTAGCATATGAATTTTACAGAATGTTTATTAATTAGTTTTGTACCATTGATTTATTGTAAATATAATTCCCAGAGTTGGCTTAAACTCATAAAGTAAATTAAGTTTTTGCAAAGAACTCATATAAAAATTTGATTTTAAATAAGTCTTTCACTACATGTAATGCTAAATAACAATCCTTCCATTTAGACTATTTGTTAGTGCTACTTTCTTAAGATATAATTTTTTTAGTTCATCTTTGAAGTAATACAAATGTTATTGTACGTAGCTATGACACTATGTATGTTAATATTTCAAAATGTAAAACAATTTCAAAAAAATTTGAATTAGTTATTTGAGATGAATCTTGTATTGAAAAGTCAGTGAAATGTAATAAGTTTTAAAGATTTTTTCAACTCGTATGCATTATGTGAATTTCATGCCAGATTGATATTTGATGTTAATGGCAATAGAGCAGCCAAGTTTGATAGTTAACTTGCAATCACATGCATTATATCTGCCTCTCTATACATCTTCGACACTAATACATTACCTTAAACACCTTTGCATCCATGCAAAAATCAGGAATAAAGAATGCATTTTTAATGATACTGAATAAGTTAGTGATTAATATATCATATTTATGCGCATAAAAAGCTATTTTGATAGTGAATAATTGGGCGACCCCATGCACTACAAACAAATTTAATATATGCTTCAATTGCTTGATAAAAGAAAATATTTAAATACGTAAAACCAGAATGCTTTATAAAGTTAAAATTCTCTCATTCGTACGTCTTTTCAATCATAAACAGGTTTTTACCATCAGTCTATTTCTAAGTTATAGCAACAATAATATTCACGTAATGACTGATGCATTTATATGGTGGCACAACGGAAATTACCCCGTCGGAAAACTCTACGTAGTAAATACCCCGTAGGAAATTTGCTCGTAAAAATGTATCCAATTTCTAGCAAAATAATGCAAGTATTTTTAAGATTTTTTTAGGTTTAGGTTTAAGAAACGTGGATTTGTGAGTTCGGTTTAGGGTTTAGAGATATAAAAGCACGAAAATCCATTTATTTTTTAAAAACAACAAAATCTGATGAAAAAGGAATGTATCTGAAAAAGAGGAATAATTTGCAAATGGGAGGAATGTATACTGAAATCTGGTAAAAGAAGAAGGTTAGGTTTAGGGGATATTCTTACGGAATATTTTCCTATGGGGAATATTTTCACGGGGAACTTTCCGACGGGGTAATTCACAAAATCGGTATACTAGTAGAAATAGAAACTGCATTAAGACATATTTGTAGGACTACAGTAATTTCCAGACCTCAAACAAAACTTTATTCATGATTTTTCTTACAGTTGAATATTAATAATAACAGCCTTATATTTGAAAGAATTAACGTTTACACGGCATTTAAGTAGCGGAACGAGCTAGTATCTGACAATGAATGTTTCCAATATATTTTTGGTCTAATTGCTGTTTTCGAACATAAATTCATAATGACCAAGAAATTGTTTCTGTGCAAAGTGGCATTTTTATAGCTATATTGTTCTGTTGAAAATGTAGAAGTTCAATATTTTTACCGCATTACACAAAGTCATTTTTTAACATTGCATAAATTGGAAAGGCATCTTACTAATGAAGTGGGTCGCCATACTAATTCTGTACCACAGTCATATGCTCGAAAATTCTAAAGTCTCCAATAATTGTTGACTATAAACATTGGCCTTTTATAAGGTTAAATTCATTTGGAACAGACATAAATTGTCATATTTTAATGGACTTTGACAAAATGGTATTTATTTTGTCTGTGAACTCTACCGATGATTCGCAGTCTTGTGAAATTTTCGTTTATAGAGCGGTGCAATGTACCGACTTTTAGCAAGAAAATCCCTTCCAAGCCTTTCTTTTCCGTTGTTCTGTTCCAATACATAATTTTGAAATTCACTGAATCTCAAAATTCGAGAATTCCGCATTTCATTCAACAACGGATGGCGCTTTATTTTCAAATCAGTTTTTTTCACAGCAGGTTCTTTGTTAGTTGACGTAAATATTCTTGCTAACTGGATTTTCTTCACTGCAGCAGACCATTTTGCTTCAGGATTATCTAAATGTTTTAATAATTATAAAATTGTTCAATTAAGATCATGTACAAATGCTTACCTGATATGCATGTTAATTATTGAATGAAGCAGTGTCAAGTAAGCATTTACTTGTGACTGAAAATGTATCAACGGGTGTAAAATATAATATGAAATATTTGTCAATAAATTGTTAAAGAGATGATTTCCTTAAACCAGTCAAATTGAAGGCATATATTCTGCCCTTTTGAAGGCTAAGCATAATTATTTTGATAAGTTGATTATGAAAATTGTAATTGCCATTTTTACAACTTCGATAACAAATAAGATGCTAGATATTCTTAAACGAAGAAGTGCTCCCCTTTCAAATATTTTCAAGGTAATGCTCCAAACTATGATGACTTTGCTTCAATTTCGGTACTAAACTTAAATTATTGGTATTTTAGCTGTACACAAAAACAATCCAACAACATGATATAAAAATCGACTTCTTAAAGGGAGACTAAGCTCATAATATAAAATATCCCTTGTAAAATTGTTTGGATTTTTTTTGCATAAATTTAGCAAAATTTTGCCAGTATTTTTTAGAATTTTTAGATCTTTTGATATACATTTTAGCAACCATTGATTTATAATTAAGGCAAAAACACGTCTTTTCATTTTGAAATTTGATTATTAGTTAGCCAAAATGTTAAAAACCGCATATAATGTGCTAACACATAATGCTATGCAGCCAAAAAAAGAAAAAGAAAGAAAGAAAGAAATTTTTATTTTTTAAGTACTCGCAACCCGAAGGTTGAATAATAGTACACGTATACAAAAAAGGGAAAAAGGTGACATAGGTACAAAAAAGGAATGATTGCTTGACGATCTGGAAATGTGTATCCTCATGTACCATAGAAAGTGTCATAACTTCGGTTGATTTGAGAGTATACGAACGACTTGGACGCCCTTGTTGTGCAATAATGGGGCTGCCAGCAGCGCTGATTGCGGAGATCGTGGCCAGATTGAGATTTGGTTGGTGGTAGCAATAAGTGAAGCGGGTGCCGTTCATTTTGCATTTGTTTCCATAGGCGATCACAAGCCATTTGACGTCTTTTACATAATGTATCGCATTTAGAGATTTGCAGTGCCTCAGTGTAATGGTGATTCGGAAACAGGATCTTAAGAGCTCGTTTCTGAATTGACTCAATATTGTTCGACAAGGTCGCAGTTAATCCTGTGATGCCAAAGCAGAGACACATACTCTAATACAGA
>CABFPE010000144.1:1377173-1404014 GCA_900660155.1 Hofstenia miamia | reverse complement strand
GATTAGAACAAAATATAATAACACCGACATCTCTTATTTTAACCACTAATAATACAAAATGGTTCTATATCCGGGATTATGATGAATAATTATAATGAATACTATTATTATAATGTTATTGAGGTAACTAAAATAACTTTCAATATGAGCTTCTGACAGTTTCCTTAGTCATCACAATCGAATCCCTTCAAATAAATGTTTTTGGTTGCAGCAATGTTTCATAAACTTTGATTTTGTGATGAAAGGCGTTTCACAGATATTGCATGAATGTTGAATTTAAAGCAAACAGGTTGAATGGATGTGTTAATGACTGTCACATTAAGACTGATTTTTTAACATCATTTATACCTGCAAAACACAATATGTCAATGTGCTTTAAGTGCATATAGCAGTTTATCATTAACCAAATAATTGAATAAACTACTACAAAACAATACCATTATAATGGAACACGTAAGATTCTGCAGATCCAACTGCTTTGCACAGATGCATATAACAATGCAAGCTAATATACACACATCATGGTTGGAACAGTTGGGTTGGGTTGGGTCGAGTTATTTGAACTGCTAAAGTGGTTTAGATTTTTTAAGGCAAAACGACTAGTAGCGCAAACTGCAAAATTCTGCCGTTTGCTCTACATTTTCCGTAAATTCTGCAGTATGCTCTACCTCGCCAAAGGTAAAGAAAACGGCAGAATTTTACTGGTCTACATAAAATTTATCACGGGTAGAGCAAACGGCAGCTGTGGGAAACTTAATATCGAGAATACTGCAGAAACGCAATTTAACTTAAATTGCAGTTTCCTCTACTACAAATTTTTCAATCAATTTTAAAATATGCAATTTCCTCTCCCTAATTTTTTTCAAATATTTATTTAAATTGGTAATTTACGATGTTTTTAGACGTAATATTTCCCAATATGTTAGCTATACTCTACAATTATTTAGAACTCTACAATATTTAGAACTGAATACAATGAA
Organism: Hofstenia miamia; assembly: GCA_900660155.1. Taxonomy (NCBI): domain Eukaryota; kingdom Metazoa; phylum Xenacoelomorpha; order Acoela; family Hofsteniidae; genus Hofstenia; species Hofstenia miamia. The sequence continues at coordinate 1,403,034 of CABFPE010000144.1, read as the reverse complement.
TTTTCAATATTCAAGAAAAATTGAAATGTTTTCAAATTATATCATCAGTATAGCAAACTTTTAAAAATTATGAAACAATTTTGCAAACTTCTGTATGATATTATGTGATAAAAAATATGGGCTTGTAAATAGTTGAAAAAATTCAAAACACAGTTGGTATCATTAAGCATATTTTCAAATAGTTTCAAAGCTTATAGAAACCACTACATAAAATATTATCACAATAAGAATGCGCACAATGAGGTTGAGTTACTGTTCGATTATAATTGAATGCTTAGACCTTTGTACATGTTAGCAATTGTTTGTCTTAGATTATTCTCCTGTAAAGATTAACTCAAAATCGTAAAACACAAAGTAGGAATGTATTGATTGTGGACATTAGTAATATTGCGTCGACTTGAAGATAATCTAAACATTTTCCATATCATTTGAATTAAGTCGTTTTTAGATTATAGAGAAGATTAAAACTTGTGGTTGAAAGACTTAAATGCCATCGAGAGCAATAATGTCAATCGCAATATGGAAGATACACAAAGCTGTATATTCAGATAAATCTGTTTTATTACAGAATCATAATGGTTGCAATAACTTATATATTCCTATACCTGATTTAATTGAAATTTGCTTGTAGCAAAGCATTGAGGGAATTTAATAATGAAGCAAAAATTTCAAAATCATTGAAAGCATTTTAATTACATCATTTCAACTGAGTTTAAATACGAAAGAGTATCATATTTATAAACTATTGTTATCAATTATTAAGATTTAGTGAAACAAAACATTAAAAATATCAAATCGCTAAGAGAACTTAACAAAATACTAAATAGTTAACCAAATGTGAATTTTTGCTCGATTGAACATTATATCAGATTGCTCAGTAGCTAGAGCTGCTTTTGCGTAAAACTCTATTGTAAATTAATGACCTCAATGCCGCCATCTTTGAATTTTCGTTTAAATTTTATATATAAAATGCCCGTTTTTTAATTGTAGTCATTTATTTAAATAGTGAATCTCTGATTTTATCTTAACATTCTTTCTAAAAAATTATGAAATTTTATATTTAATAAAAATCATTTAAATATGGTTTTCATGATTGACTTCATATTGCATTCTCAATATTTTTTTTAATATATGGTAGTGCATATTTGCCTTATCCAATCTACAAATATCAAGTTTTATTAATTTATGCATTCCACCAGTTTTCCGTAATTATATCTCTATTATATCTTAAGTTTTAAACGGATTTCTACTATCATGGGACATAAGTATATAAATTAATAATATCTTCATTGCATTATTGAAAACCGATGAAAGTTTTCACTTACTAAACAATTAACAATTAAAAATCACAACATATTTTACAATAAGATATATTTTTATAATGTACAAATTTAGACGCATTAAATGAAATAGAGTTGCTATATTTCATTACGATTACCTTAAAAAATTGCATTATAATATTAGTCAATTGAAAAATCTCATATTCAATAATTTTTTTTGAAATTCAATATTATTTGAAGATGCAACTTTCAAACAATTTTTTTCAATAAACTAAAAAGCGAAATTTGATATCTCCAACAATTTATTGATTGCATACACATATAGAGTGTAATGCATATTTATTAGAATTAGGAAGATATGCATAAATAATTACTTCACCTAAATTCAATATCCAATAAACTTGTGAATAAACAATGCTTTAAAAAATATATTCAACAGTCACAATTCTATATCTGTGAGAAATAATTTGAAAATATCAAAAACAAAATCAATTCAATCTAACTCAACAAATCCCCTGGCTTTGTCAAACTACAAACCATAAAAACATTACGCAGAAAATCCTTTGAACATTGGATACCTACAACGATTAGAAGAAATTGAAGATGTGTGACAATAGCAATTATGTAAGCTTATATAAAAAATTAAGATCAATCTACTTTAAATGTAGTCTAATCATATTATATTATGGTGCTACTAAGCCATTTTAAATACTCATAAAATGATTTTTAGAGTAGGTTTATAAACGTTTCTGTATACATGATTTATAAAGCAAGACAGTGAAATCAAATATTTTTCTCAATGAAGTACTGGACAATATATATTAATTTGTACACATTACACACATGTAAAAACTCAAATAATTGTTTTTTGGATATATTCATCTATTTACTCATATGTAAAACACTAAAAACACAGTTGGAAGCTAATCAATGTTGGAAGTTAGGGTATATTTCCCACCAATTGTATACCAGTCAGGTCCTAAGACCCACGCTTTCCATCAGCTTGTCTACTAGCATGAAAATTAACAAGTGCCTGTTGGGTCGACTTATTATGCAACTAAGAATTATAAAATACAAATGTAAAAAATTAGTACTTGTTTAAAATACTAACTTTGACAAAACAATGAGGGTGAAATTGCTTCTCATTATTTTTATCCAACTATTGCAGACAATAAATTCAAACTTAAATCAACAGGTGCTTTTTTGAAATCAGCTATAAATAGAAATGTAGAAACATTGGAAAATTTGTTGAAGTAAATTCTTTGGAATTCTTCATGGTTTGAATAATTAAATACAATGTCAAGCTAAACTGCTAGTGTCAAGTAGTGGTTAGGATCCCATGATGAGAATGATTCTAGGTTCTTTGCCCCTGATCACTAAACAGCACATAAGTTAGGTACACAAATAGGAGTCATTGATTTCCCATTTAGCTGACTACTGTTTCTTTTTTACATGTAAATTAATAACAAGTTTGATAAAAGGATAGTAATCCAAATTATTGACCAATAATGAGACCATTTATGATATTACAATTATTACATGTAGGATAAGAAGTTGCTACTTGTTTAATTAATTATCTATGAGCCAACAGTTTTCGGTAATGGCTGTTCATACATTATTTAATTAACCAGCTAGTAACTAGTCCAGTTGCAGTATATCATTACACTTTACAAAACGAGTTTAATTCGAGTTGTGTTGAGCCTTTAATAAGCAATGCTTTAAGCTAGGTTACACATTAGTGATGCAATTGAGTTGAGTGCTGGATACACTTCAATGGAAATGGATTGCTGGAGTTGTTGCTGAATTTAGAAAAAAGACTTGGGCTGATGCCCAACTACTGGAGACACTGCAAAGCTACTTCACCTAACCTGTGATGGCAAAATTATCTGTTAAGAATAGTTAATAGAGATCATTACCAATAAAGCAAATGCAGAGATTTGAACAAATTGATGCCAAGTCTGGTAGGAGATGCGACAGTATAATATGAATAATACATTACATTACAAATACATTTAATTACTAATTTATTCAGTATGATCCATTGCTTTAGGAATATCATATATATTTTTTGCAATTTGGTAATAATTTTGTCAATTATATACATTGAATATTTCAATTTTAAATAGAATTAGAAATGATTTTTTTGATGCAACATAAAATATTATAAAGTAAAAAGAGGATTACTAATTTTCCAACAATTCTAAGTTAGTGATGACATTTTGCAAAAATCATTCTTACACACCTTTGACAAGGTGTAATTAAAATTTTATGTAAGTTTTTCCTATTTCAATAAATTGTAATAGATGAAAATGAGATTTACTTTTGTAATGAGATAGAAATTAATAAGTGAGACAAATAGGGTAGCACCATGCACTAATCGAGCACTGAACTGTTTCTGTTTTCTAAAGACTCCACTTCGGCTGGAAGCCACGTTAGTTGATCATCTTGGGAAGACCTAAAGTATCATATCAAGTACTTGGATGAACTACAATTGTTTTTATATTAGTTTATTTTCTCTTTACTTGTTTCCCCAGAATCGGGGCTGCTGTTTCCTTTGTTAAACCTTCTGCAGAGTCAATTAGTTACTAGTAAAATCACAGCCCACCATTCTACAGTTTCAATTTACTTTAAATATTCATGAATGTGGTATAATTATCAACAACATCCAAAGGGACTCAAGAATAAAGCATAGAAGAATCAAATGAATTATGCAAATAAATTTTTGTGAGGCTAAATGTGGTATTTATGATTTCAGCAAAAACTACAATTTGAAAAACAAAAGACTCTGGTGGTCTGTACAATTTACTGAAATCAATAATCTTCAAACAGATATTGAGAACCATACAATTAAAATAGAAAAGCTTTTTGACAAAATCTACATAAATGTTATATGAACATCAATAACACTAGATGGGCCAGCCAAAATTCTATCACATACACATTAGAAATATTTATCTAAATATTTTCCATGAAATTAAGTACATTGTATTGTTAAGCCTAAATTAATATACTATTGATTTTTATCCAAACATAAATTGCTGAAGTTTTGATATCTATGCCTCATTCATGCTTATTTTTGCACTTTTTCAAAAAGTTTTTCTGCATCATTCTTAAGGTTCTATACTTGAAGTGCTTGTTAGAAAAAAGTACCAACAGACTCTAATTTATGAATGAAATGTTTTTACAGAACAGAATATATTGTGGCATAAAGACATCAAACATTTGTCTTGATTCTTTATTTACTTAATTTTCAATGGTAATCATTCGATATTATTCCAATTGATAATTTAGCGAAACAACAGTAGTGTTATATATTTTAGTTTGAACTTCTGCCAATGGTGGATTTTCACTAAAATTTAAATTTAAATGTTCTTAGCCAAAAATGTTAAATTTAGTTTAAATTCTTTCAAAATAAAGCAACCATCAAAAAAACATTTGCTAAATTTTATAGAAATCACTGTCTCTTACTTGTTGGATGATGTCAAGTTCTTTAAAATTCACAGAAATTTATTAATTTTAGGATTGTGAACAGGGTTTTTGAGTCAAGTTTGAGTTACTTGGGCTGATTTCAAGTTTTTACATTTTGAGTTTGAGTTCAAGTAATTTTTTAAATGAAATTCTGAGTTCAATCGAATTTTTTTCTAATTCCGAGTTTTTTAGGGTAAATACATTTATTTTACAATAATTCTAAGCTAAAAAATTTTTTGTGATTGGTAAGAAAATTGATATTTAAAGAAATTTAATTTTTACACTATTTTCAAGTGGATTTTCAAATGAGCTCAAGTTTGAGTTTTGATGATTTCTCTTCTGAGTTTTTCCAATCAAGTTTTGCTAGCTTATTCAAGTGCGAGTTCTTAACATTCTGAGTACTCAAAAACATCTTAGAGATTATGAGTTGTGAGATAATAAAGGAAGTGTATCATCCAACAAGAAAGAGACAGTTATTTTCTGAAAAATTTAGCAAAGATTTTTTAATGGTTGCTTTATTTTTAAAGAATTTAAGCAAAATTAAACCTTTTTATATAATAAAAATTTAAATTTAAATTTTAGCAAAAATCCCCATTCTAGTGGTGTTACTAAATAGTTATCCAAAAAATAATGTTCAAAAATTTTTGCATTAAAGGGATGGTCAATTTTGAAAAAAATCTCGTCTTTAAGCCAGCCTGGAAGTTTAACTTGTCAGACTTCAATGAAATATTTTTAAGTTTTGATTAAATATACTCTATAGTGTTTGTTTTAAAAGTTGAAGTATAATATAAACTATGAACAGCTTGGAATCAAACCAAGATAACCTTAAATAGGTGTGAAACCAATTCACAACTGTTCATTATTCAATAATTTTAAAAATTTTTGTGAATAGCACCTTTTGAAAAAGAAATTGAAGTTTCAAATAATTTAATTTTTAGGGTATTTTCAAGAGGATTCTCATCAAATTTGAGTTCAATAAGTTTCTCTTGCAAGTTTTTCTGATCAAGCTTTGTGAGGTTACTTGAGATAGAGTTATTAATATTCTGAATACATGAAAACAATGAAATACCATTTTAAGTAATTTCCTTTTTGATGTGGTCTCCTTCCTATCATCTATGGTTGGCAATTTCACTAATAATGCTTTAATTAAAACTGACAATCATGTTCTAAATAACAACAATGCTATTATTTGTGCTGTTTCTGTAGAGTCACTCGGGGAAATTCGTGTTTATTATTTAGTTGATTTTTATTTCCTTTTGTACACATCACTATGACGTCAGGATTATGTTTCGACCTCAGGTTTACGAAGGAACTCATGTCCCCTCGAAGGTGCTATATGTTGCTCAAATGTAATTTGAATTGCGAGGGAAATTGATAACATGAACGATTAAACTTGATTGTAAACTAAGGCAGGTAGTTATTTATTATTAACCATGTATAAAATGAGTAAACTTGTAGAAAATGGTCAATAGATTTTGTCTATCCTCAAATACTGTTACTTTTCTCTCCGTTACTTTATCTATTGTTTTAGTATGAAAATAATTGCTTAAGCTCGGCGACAATTTGGGAGTGCCTTCTCAAGGTACAGGGCGACACGTAGCTCCTGGCGATCATTAGATCTTCCCAGCCCAAATTGTGGACTCACTAAGTTACGGATACGGGTACGGTTAAGGAAATAATAAATCTCTCATTCGAAACTCAACACATACATGCACCTATAATTGATTACACTGTGATGATACCATGCCGTTGGCTAACACGAATGTCTGGTAATTACAGACTATTATTTAGTGAGCTGAGAACTAACAATGAAAATGAGATTTACTTTTGTAATGAGATAGAAATTAATAAGTGAGACAAATAGGGTAGCACCATGCACTAATCGAGCACTGAACTGTTTCTGTTTTCTAAAGACTCCGCTTCGGCTGGAAGCCACGTTAGTTGATCATCTTGGGAAGACCTAAAGTATCATATCAAGTACTTGGATGAACTACAATTGTTTTTATATTAGTTTATTTTCTCTTTACTTGTTTCCCCAGAATCGGGGCTGCTGTTTCCTATGTTAAACCTTCTGCAGAGTCAATTAGTTACTAGTAAAATCACAGCCCACGATTCTACAATAGTTGTAGCAGTACTATCTTTGTAAAAATATTGAAGTGAACTTTTCCTCTATCGACTTGCACCCTAATCCGTCACCAACAATTAAATACAGACTTTCTTGGTGTACTCTGGCGTAGTTGCATAGTTCCCCCATTTTTCAAGTTGACAAATGCCAGGCTAAAATATTGCCCATCCTTACCCACCGTAGCTACGGTTCTGTACGCCTGGTCTGTGTTAAATAGGTTAGTTATTTCACAGATTAATTAGATTTCAGTTAACCCTTCTTCAATTTTGCTGTCTGACCTCAAAAATTTGAAGGATGCTCAGTTTACCTCTGCTGTTGGTGGTCCGAAGGAAAACGCCATTATTTCGTTGCTGCGCCAAGCTGTCACTTCTCTCTCTACCTCGCTCCTCTCCGCCAATGATGGTCCTGCTTTCCTCTGATGTTTCCTCACTACAATCTCAAATGGTCTCCTACAGTGCTGCTGCCTCACGTACTGTCTCATCTCTCCCCAATCACCCTGCTCCAAGTTTCACACCCGCACTTGCTCCTACTTCCGCCCTACAACATCCTCCTAAGCAGTCTATCCCCTATTAACCGTGATCGTTCTCGTCCAGTTTTTGGTTCTAATGCTTCCTGCCGTCTCCCTGCTGTTCCAATTAGTTCACTTCCGCGGCCTCCCCGCAAAGCACATATCTATATTGGCCGTTTTGCTGTCTCTATGTCCACCTTAGATGTTGCTGATCACCTTCGTTCTTCCTCTACAATTTGATGATGTCCTTTCCATCCCTCAGCGTCCTGACTCTCCATTTGTATCCTTCAATGTTGTCTGTGATCAAGAGTCTCATCTTGCACTCAGGAATCCTTGATTCGCTATTACCGCCCCTCTGATGATAAGCACAATTCTTTTGGCCTTCATCCTCGTCGCCATAATGTGCCTCGCCGTGACTGACTACCTCATTCTGATCTTCCTCTCCCTGCAACTCTGGCTTTTCCTTATTGCTTGCCAATGCCCACAGTCTTGTTTCTTTGAATCGTCGTCTCAGTTTTTACAACTTCTTCTTGCAGTCTCCTGTTGACTTCATTTTCATCACTGAAACCTGGAATGATCCCGCTGTTGCTGACATTTTTGTTTTCCCCAACTCTACTCTTAAAGTACTTTCGCATATGGATTGCTCCAGTGGTCGCTATGGAGGTGTTCTCATTGCTTCACGCCTTCCTAACCTTGACATCCGTCCAATCTCATTCGATTCATTATTCTTCGATTTCTGTTGTGGCTGTGCTGTTGTTCTCAGTGACTATATTGTTTCTCTGCTTTGCATTTACAACCCTCCATCGAATAGTGCCTTTTGCATTCCCATTGCTGATTTATCATCTATGTTCGAGTCTTTTCATGAACAGTCTATCTCCCTCTCTCGTCACTTTGGCTTTTCCATTCAGCCTCATTTTCTTGTTTGTGGTGGCTTCAATCTTCCTAATGTTTGCTGGAATGCACTTGTCTCTACTGACACTTATGAGTCTGCTGTTTTAGAAGTTTTTCTTTTGAACAACTTGTATTTTCTCCCACTTCCAGCTCCTCCCTGCTTGATTTGGTTCTGTGCTCTCACCCTGATTACATATTCGACATATCTGTAATCCCTGTTCTTGCTAAGCTGTCAGATCACTCATTCGTCCACTTCAATCTGTCTGTCAACTCTATTTCTCCATCTGCTTATCCAGCTGCTCCACAATATGCTCGATTTAACAGTGACTTTCTATCACTTAATGCTACTCTCTCATCTTCACTCCCCGTTTTGAGTGTTTCCTTCACAGTTGATGATTGGTTCACCTTCTTACACCAAGTTATTTCTTTTTATGTTCCTCGTTGTTGGAAAAAGCGTGCTTCTCTTCTTTTCTATTTCTCATCCCTTACTGTGCACTCCTTGAATAATTGGAGTCTTACAAACGCCATTCTGGTACTACTGCTTCTCCAAAGCTTGCTTCTCTCACAGAAGATGTTATCAATTTTATGGAACTTGACAAAGTCTCTTTTCTGTCCAGCTTCTCGTTCAGTTCTCTTCAAGACTCTTATTCCTTCCTGCGTTCTCTTCATTCCAAGCCAGAGCTCCCCAATTTGAATTAATATCATATTATATTGATGATTATATTGATGCTTCCTTCAGGTAGAAGAGGTGCTTTTAGTTGATCAGCAGCAAAAGATCGAGAATATCCTGAACACATTTCAACAGCTGTTGCCAAGGTGAGCAGGTCATAAGCTTTAGTGTTTTTGAGTTCCAGGAATAGATAAATTAAGATTTCAAACCTGAAAAAAGTCCAACTCAAAGTAGCATATCATTGTGTTGTTGAACCTCAAGATCAGCACACTCATAGTAGCGTTCTATTAATATTCAAAGTCTGATAGGTACTGAACACAAGAAAATACCTGATGATGAGCATAGGTCACTCTTGATGGGCATTTAAATTCAGAGTAAAATATGAAAATTGCCCAATTAATAGTTGTGACTTTTTTAGGAATGCGATAAGCAATTTGGGTGGGGTTTGTCAGATCAGATATTATTGAGTAAAATTGCTGTGATTGTAAACTCAGAGGAAAACAAATTTAGTGATTAAGCCTTAACTCAACAATATTTGAAATTTGAACATAATAAGCATAACATAACTAGTAATAGATATACATTATCAATATAATACCATAAAAATTTACATCATTTAGGAAGATGCTGACCTTCCTTTTCTAAGAGTTTAAATCAGATTATTCATGAAATAGTGACTTAGTTGCTACAGGCTTTGCATTGTGTACATTATTGGTAAATATCTCATGTTGGATGGTCATTTCAGGAAAGGTAGTCACTGCAGGATCCGCCTAAGTTGAGGTGCAAACCTCTCAGCTACTGAAGACTCAAATGTGAAATAGCATCCATACAGGTTCGAGCACAAGAATATTCAACTTTTCTCCTGATGCTATGTGAGTAGAAGATTTCCACAACATAACAGGAATTGCTAGCATTTGACATTATATTAAATTGAAGAACATCCCATATGATTTGTATAATGTTTGTCAAGTAATTGCAAACTGTCGCACTTTTGTTGTGTGCTCACGTTCAAAATATTTGCTTTTAAAGACCTTTTCAAAGACTTTCAATTTACCCGGTAGGACTGAAATTACCGTATTTGCAAAGTGGTAGATGAATATAGCAGATTACCATTACATATAAGCTGATGCATAACTGACTTGGACAATTATTCAGTATTTTTGGATGTCATTTTCATTCATTCTGATAGAGGTTTTTCACATGAACAAGGGATATCAATGTCATGGACAAAGCCTTACCATGCATCAGGTACTGGACAAAATAAATGTTACAATGGAGTTATATGAAAAGAAATTATGTGCTTACTTGACTCATGGGCAAAGACCGGATAAAAGTTGCTACAAATTCATCAAAATTTTATTTAAGAGTTGGTTAATAGTTGTTAAAAACTTTCAAACTCCATTCTCATCCTTCCATATTGTCTGGAATTAAGATTCCCATTGTGTTCTCATGAATCCTGAAGTGTGGTCAGATTGCCTCTTGACCCGGCACTATTGCCTCTGTGATGTTGAGCACAAATCATTTGGCCTTTGTCCCTGCCATCATGATGCTCCTCGTCGTGATTAAATATCTGCACCTCCTAGCTTGAAACTTAACCTTCATTGCAACTCTTGTTTCTTTTTTTGTTCGCCAGTGCTCAGTCTTGCCTAATTAAATCGTCATCTCATTTTTACAACTTCTTGCTGTTTCCTGTTTACTTCATTTTCATTACTGAAACCTGACTTGATCCTTCTGTTGCTGACAGTTGTTTTTACTAACTCCACTATCTTCTGTATAGATTGCTCTAGTGGTCGTCATGTATATATATATATATATATGTATATATATATATATATTCATTAAAAGTACAAAGTTAATTGTAGTGGCTATATCAATTAAATAACGTTTTTGGATTTCTATGTAAAGTGGAATTGCTTTGTAAATTTTGACTTATTGCTTAAAACAGCCCTATGGTAATTAAAAATATAAATGCGTTTTATTGAACATTAGTTTCTGACAAAAATGGAATTTTAAAAAGGTCCATGGAACATTGTTTAATATCACGAGTATATTAAAACTTTTATATATATAAATAGCTTATACAAAGGACCTTTCGGCCTCAAACATAAATTAAAAGGATTTTAATTTCATAATTATGATTTTTACATTGCAAAGAAGTAAATGCACCTTAATCCGAATGGGCACATTTTGTAAATCTGATTTTTTAAGAAAAAATCTATAAATAACTCGTTTTTGTGAAAGTATTTACGACAATGTTTTTTGTGCTAATCAGCCATATAATTGTAACTCCATTATTAGAATTTTCCTCTAAGAAATTTCGTAATTTTCCAAACTGCTATATCTTAAGCTGCAACAGAAATGTTCCAAGTTTGCATGCAGCAAGCCTTGACCCACGAGCTAACACACAATGCACATAGTCTACTTTTAAATATAATACCTATCCATGTTTTAGGTAAGATATCATGGTATCAGTATTTTTCGGTATTGTAAAAATTCCCCGGTATCGGCCCCTAATGCAAAGGGACATAGGTGAATATCCCTCGCAGATTTTAAACTTTGATTTTTTGTGTTAAAAATAATCCCTAAAATGGTAAAGTGCATTTTGATAAACTATTTTTTACTTCTAAAGTAACTCATTAAATTTATTCATAAGCGAATGCCATCTCATCAGGAAATTCCGTATGGGTGCCTGCTTCCAAAAATTTTTTTTTGGATATCCCATAATTTTGTACAGAAGTATTTGATCAAAGATATTAACATGAATTTTAATTTAGCCGAGATTTTTGTTTTTCCATAAATGTTTCACACTTTTAGCTTGAGTAGTAATTTTGCAATGAGTGGTTGATTACTAGGGCGATTATTTTTCACCAAAAAAACTAAGAACTTTTATCCATTTTTTAGCCTAATAATATAATTGAGACGTCTTCAAAATCAGTGTGTAAAGTGCTGCTTACATATCACAAAAAATCATACTTAGGTTTTTTAACCCTGAAATGACGATCTTTTGCTGCATTTTCAGGGTAGTAAACAAATTTGTTCAAAAATGACATTAGAACCTTTTCATAAATATTAAAATTTGCTAATTAAGCAGTCAAAAATATTTTAGATTGTTGTAACCTTACAACCATACTGAATATTTCAAAATTCGCGTTTTCGTATCGACAAATTTTGCCGGTATTTTTTTGTAATCGAAAAAGAGGCTGACTATATTCACATTCAATAATGCAGGACAATATCAAAAATCGCTAACACGAAGTGTTTTACTACACATTTCCTCTCTAATTTCGCACGAGAAATTCGATCTCTCACATTTGGTGACAGTATGTATACCGCTTAATTTACAATTTTTTTAGGCAATCAAATTTAAAATTTTTTTCAACGACTTTGATCTTTAAAAAATATATGGGTCTGTACACCTCGCTCTCTGTACACCTTAGTAACAATCATAGAGCGTTTATTCTTATAATAAACTCCAAAAATCAAATGTTTATGCAAATTAACGCTATAATTATTAATGTCAAAATAACCCAAAAAATTCAGGTGTCTAATCCGGATTTTTTCTTCAGTTGATCTTTGTAACAGGATTTTGAAGTTTTATATTTTTCTAGAGGTCCAAATCAAAACTTAGAGGAATGGATATCATAATGCGGAAGGTATGTGTAAAAATAACCACAAAGAATTAAAAGCTGTCTATTCCGGACAATGTAAAGCACCAATATTTACATTATCTAATATTTGTACTACGAAATATGCCTTTGTATAATTAATTATTTATCGCTGTGGATAGAAATAAAATCAATAGACAACTGTTTCCAAAAAGATTTGATAAACATAACTTATAATCCAAATAAAAATTATCTAGTCGAATATTTAAATTGTAAAATATACGAAATATCTGAAATATGTAATGATTATAACTCTCTAAATATATTCGGTGACTTTAATATTAATTACTTTAACGAAATTCTATAAATGAATTGTGTGCTACTTGTAACCTTCATTGTGTAAATACGGTTTGTCCAACTCGCATGAACAATTTAATTGATTACTTTTTTACTAATTCTGAAATTTCTTACAAATCTTTAATGTTTGAATCATTGTGATCATGCACTGTGTACATATATTAGTAACAAAACTAATAAAAGCAAACAATTTAAAATCATAAATGCAAGAGACTATTTATCTTACTCAGATGAAATTAAGCAATTAAGAACAAAAAATTTAACTAACTCTCGGCAAAAATTCTTTAGCCAATTAAATTCTACTCGAGAAAAATGGCGATACATCCATAAATTTATCGGAAAATCTAAAGGTCTTTCATCCGAAATAAATGAATTAAACATCAATAATAATACCGTTACAGACAAAACTCAAATACTAAATCATTTAAATTCAACATTCAAAGAACTTGGAAATTTCAATTTCCCATCTTATAAGAAAAAACAAAATACTTGGTACAATCAATCAATCAAAAAACATTGTTAAAAAACTTGATACCAACAAATCAACCGCTTCTTATAATCTCCCATTTTTTATTATTAAACGTTTTTTCCTATTTTTGGAGAACAATTGTTAATCGCATTTAATCAATGTATTATTGATTGTGAATTTCCACACTTACTAAAATAATCAGATATAACTCCTATATACAAAAAAGGTGACAACCTAAACGCAAAAAATTATAGACCCATTTGTATTACACATCCTTTTAGCAAACTCTTTGAAAAACGTTTGTATATTCAAATAAACGCATTCCTAAAATTTGAAAACATCCTATCACATAACCAATTTGGATTTCGCAATGTCCATAGCACTCAAGACGCAATTCTATCTATTACTCAACAAAAAAAGTCTAATATATTTCATAATAATAGCATTATTTTGCAAGAAAACTTATAAATTATAATTTTGGTGCTAACTCAATTAATTTAATCATGAACTTCTTAAAAAATAGACAGCAGCGCGTAATATTAAACAGTAAAAAATCAAGTTATATTACGATTGACCGTGGGGTACCCCAAGGCACTGTACTTAGCCCTATTTTATTTGCAATTTTTGTAAATGAAATAATCAAACATGTTAAAAACAGCGACATCTACCAATATGCCGACGACACATGCCTAATAAGTACTGCAAAAAATGCTTTTGATGCTACAAAAAACCTCCAAACAGATATAGAAAAATTAAACAATTATTTTACTAATAATCAACTGAAACTAAATATTGACAAAACTCAATTTATAATTTCTTCACCGAAGGCACAAAGAAATCTAATAATTGGCATAGAACTAAAGATAAATTATAAGCAAATAAAGCAAAGTAATTCAGTCGGCTATTTGGGAGTGAAGATAGATAATGAATTAAAATTTGAAAAATTTCTACTGAATAAGATTCAAGAAATGACTGCAGGCATTAGATATCTTTATCACTTACGCAATGTAATATCAAGCAATTATCATAAACAACTGATACATGCTTTCTGTTTGTATCATTTTCAATACTGTTCTTTTCTTTTAACTAACCTAAATTTGAAACATCGTATGCTTCTATCAAAGTCAGTTCATTGGTGTATAAAAACTCTAAACTTTGCACAAAAGCATGATGAAGCATCAGTATATCGTAATAAATATAAAATTCACCTGCATATGCTATCTATCTTATTTAAATTCAAATCTCTACGAACATCTCTCCTTTTCCTTATGACTATATTAAATTAAATAAGCAATCATAAAAATGTCTGTGTTTAGATAAAAATTCTAATAGCTTCATCACATATCAATTAAATTGTGGAATGATTTAGATTATGAAACGCGAATAGAAAAAAACTATAAAAAATTTAGAAAAAAATTAAAGCAGTCTCTTCTAATAAAACAATATACATTAGGGGACGGTAATACACTTCATCATACATTCGAAACATACATCCAACATTGAAAACCTACACAAACATGCACACAAACATTGATTATATTATTATATATTGTACATATTAATTTGTAGTTAATTATGTTTTATATTTTATTTTTCTTTTGTCATGTATTAGTTTGTAGAATTTTGTATATATTGAGCAATAAATTTGCTTTGACTTTTATTATTATTATTATTATTATATTATATATTTTGCTTACGGCGTAATTGTATCTTTTGGCAAATACATTGCATTGACTCCTATTATTATTATCACCTATAAAGCATTAGCACATTGAAGATGATTAAGTTTAGGGAAAGTGTATTTAATGAACCCAGTTTTCTGTATTTTGTGGGTGAATGCGAAAAACATCGCTATAATGCCTCCTATAAATATGATATAATTTTAAATTAAAATTAACTAGCTTTTGTGTTATTCTACCTTATGTTAGGATCGATATGGGTTTGTTATTATTTTACTGACACTAAAAGATCTTGACATTGAGACAAATTCAGACAGATTAATAGACTCAGATTAACTCAGACACATCGGCTCAAATGTGAAGCACTTTTTGAAGAACCGATATAATATACTTTATCTCTGCTTACCGTAGGATTTCTTTTTGCTCCTCGATTATTCCAGTGTTTTTCACATCTTCCAAAAGATGGTAATTTTCTTCTTGAAACGCGAGAAGATCCTTATCTCCGACGATTCGATTGTTACTTTGGCTGTAGTTTTTCCCTAATATTTTTGCTCGCTGCTGCTTTACTTGGATAGTATTCTGAACATCTTCAGGGAGAATTCGTGGCTTAATTAACGGATAGAATAACCGTACATTATTCACTTCCCAGATCTAATCGGCACTTTATGTAAAATCACTACATTAGAAAAACACAGTTTTAATCCCAATTTTCTAATGATATCAAATATTTTAAGAAAACAATTGACTAAATTTTTCAATATATATAGCATTGGCAGTTTATGTCCAGATGCTGGCATTATCGATTTCTACGTTTACGCTTAGTTATAACATAAAATTTATGTTGCACGCATTTAGATACACTTTGATGACTAAAAAGAATTTGTCCCTTGAGGGAAATTTTCTATGAGCCTATCAGGAAATTTACCATAGAAATTTGCAAGCATAAGAAATTAAAAAAACTATCATTTCAATTTCAACCATCCATTTCAATTTATAAGGAAGTATCACATTGGAAGTTTTTTTATAACAATGAAATTCATGGTACAATAGTGCTGCCTGCAAGAAAACTCACTTTTGCGGTTTTTTCCAACTTGGCCTTCTCATTAGAAAAAAATGCCATATTATCATGGCTGACTCGTGCTGCTTTGATGGCGTCTTCAAGGCTGTTTGATTGACCCATTACTCTTCGAGATGCTATTTGTGGCGTAGTTATCAACAGGTCATCCAATTGAGCTAATTTTCTGTAAGACAAGGGCTTGCCAACACTTTCACACGTTTTTCTTGAATTTGTGGAGTATTTCATAATCTTCGTACTCTCGGGTTTAAATCGGAAGCCCTGCAAATAGTAGAATTCATATTTATTAAAATAAATAATGCATTTACTACATGTATACCTTAGTTCCCATAAATATTTATCTAAAAATAGGTTCTTATAATATATAACTACGCCAATAGTGTCTTCCATTTAAATATTGTGATTACTTTAGCTGCTAGATATTTTGTTTCAATAATGCATTTAACGATTAATCAAAGTCCATAAAAACGTCGATTTTGCTCCATTAATCATTCTGAGAAATTGACTATCTTCAAGATTACCCAGCTTGCGACACAATGGCGTAGTGGGATAAGAACAATGTTTGTCCGAATACAATGTCAATATGTTTCACAGCAATAAAATCACAGGCCAATACACATTTAATCTAGACATTTACATGACATATTTAAAGCCTCACTGAAATATAAAATGATGAACTTTGAGCTATTGAAATGCATTATTATTCATTTTATGCTCTTAAAATATAATTCAATGGTTTATAGAGAAAAAAACAAGGTCTATCAAATTCACTTTGCACAAATTCATATTATACACATTTGGGCGTTATTCTGCTCTAAGCTGTGGAGCAAAAGGCAAATTGACAAAATCAATAAATATGGAATAAACTACAAATTCGAATCCTCAGCATTGATTATTATTGAAGCAGATGCCAACTTGAGATTATTTTCTATCAATTTTTACGTATGTAAATTATTGGTGCAAAACGTATTTGAATTAGAAGCATTCAATTTTTCTATAGAAATGCCGACATTGAGAATTAATTTTTTTAAAAATATGTGCAATCCCTTTAACAAATCAATCACATAATATGCAATTGTCAAATGTCAGAACAATCCTCTCTGAGAAGAATTGATCATAAAAGCCTTTGCAGGTGATAACGAAACAACAAAATATAAAATTTGATTCGATTCTCTCATTAAAGTATTAATATAGCGAATTTTATATGATTTTTAACACATTAACACTTAAAATATATTAATGTTCTTTACTTTAAAATTACGTTAGAGTTTTTTAGAAAGTCATACTTAAAAGGCACTTAATGTCGAATAAACAGTGCCATAGCCTGATTAGTAGGCTATTACCATACACAATAATAATTATGCCATCCGATCAGACTGGCGCCTATAGTGAGTAAACTTAATATATAGAGTTCTGTGAAAAACTTTGGTAACATTCTAAAGTTCTTGATATTTTAGCATTTTCGTTCTTTAGTTCAATTGATAAACTGTATAACCGATTGATAATGAAAATACCCTTACTCCATAATAAATGCTGTATTGTTCTTTACATCAAGAAAAACAGGCTTTCAAAACACTTAAAATTCAAATTTTCAATTTATGCCTCCATGGCTAGATTTCGTCGAGGCATTGAATGAATGAGAGTATGAGAGTATTCAGTCTTGATTTCTCGATTTATATACATACATACATACATACATACATACATACATACATACATACAGTATACGTGTTAGCTGTTATATGTACGTATATGACATAACCTATTTGATCTAAGAATAAATTTCCCATCGCTAATCTCCATTCATATCATAATTAATAATAATTGTTAGTAATTGATTAAAATTTAAAATATTTCTGCATCAGTCAATTATCGCAATTATTTACCTTTGTTTCGTTCAAGCTGGGTGAATTCCATATGCGGTCTTCATTAATAACGATCTCAGCTTTAATATTTTTTGAAAGATTTTTCAGTTTGGCATTAAGATCCTTTTCTAGAACGTCGTTTTGGCGTAAAGCACTGCTGAGGCATCCAGATTCAACGTTCATTTCTTCAAATTATTACCTCCAGCTGTTTGTGCAGTGAATTGAAACTCATTATTCTAATAAACCTTTTTATTATATAATGTAATTTTAGCTTATATACGGTTTAAGAATCGCTGTTTTTACAGACGCTCAGCGCCATTTTGATACTTATTACTCGTTTTTGTTTGTTTTGTCAACAGAACACCACATTTGAAATAAATTTTATTTCCTAAACAATTATTTTCGAGTTTTTATGTAATTCATTTTTACATTATTAATAAAAATAACAGAGCAGAAAAAATGTATTGGGAATTGCATTATAACGGAAATCAAATGTTATTTGCTGTAATTAAATTCGTGTATTGTAAAAAAATAGTAAAATTACTTAATAATACAAATTCTTAAAACGAAATGCAATATTTTGAGATATGTTCCTGGGTGACATACTTAGCTTGATTAGCAATGGAGTGTATAAACATGCAATTATCAACTTAAAATATTTCCAATGTCACTGAAGGTTTTTATAGTAGTTTTCATTAAAAAGACTTTAGAAACGATTTTCAAAAAATTTTCCCCAAATCCATTGTTCGCTCTCACATTCGCATTAGGTTTTCTGCATTATAAATAGTGCTGTATGGCCCAAAATACTTTAACAGGACCGCATTGCTTCTTTACTTATCTATTTAATGTTGAAGTTAAAAGGAAAAATATATTCAATTCCTATGTGCCAAAATCCAATGTTCTATTCTTATGTGTTAACGTCAAATTTATGTATATATATGTATATATCGTCCTTGTAATGTTAGATTTTTATGACCGTAGTCTTTAAAAATACAATGAAGAAAAGATATATGGTTATACGCAAAATTGTGTTGCAAAAAAGGATAAATTAAGAAAATGAGCAACAAGCTGAATTTAAACGTGTTGGAATTGATGTATCCTTTTCCCACAAATGGGATATTTTTTAATATAATATGCGCATTATTGCAATTCTATAACTTGAAAAGGCCAAAATGTAATTTCTATTGTTTTGCAATACCGCAGTCTTTGCAATCAGGATATTTTGAAAATCAAATCACGTAATCGGATTTTAACCTTATTAACCGACTCCTGCAGATTAACCGGTCTTAACCGGACCGGATCCAGTACTAATGATAACATAAACGATTCCTTAGAAAATGAAATTAATAAATATTTTCTATAAATGTGGGTGCCCACTCCCCACTAGGAAAAGGTCAGACTGAGATCTGACTGGAAAGAATACATCAGAAAAAATCCCTCTTATAGGGGATGATCGAATAAACTCGCTATTTAGAGATGTTTCTAAACTTGATAGCATTATTAATGAACTCAAATTATCGGATCCATTTAAACTTGAATATGAAGATGTTGCTTGCGGCATAAAGGCCAAATTCATCAAATGCTTAGAGAGCCAGTGTGAAATACACAATTGAGTAATATTTTTACTCCTGCAATCAAAGAATTCCAACCTTAGAAAGTATTTAAGTCAAAATTAGTCATTTAAAATAATGATTTAAAAAATGATTATTGTACTTTAAACGAAAAAGAATGCAAAAAATTGTTCAAATTGTTAAGAAGTCAATTAATAATTTGGGGAAAAAAGGCAAAGTGTGGAACAATTGAATTTAAATGACAAAAATAATATTATTTTAATTTGTAAATTTGATAAAGATGCACTTTGAAAATTTAGGAACATAATCATAAAAAATCGATCATACTTATGCCAAAAATCAAGATTCACTAAATATACCTTTATATGAAGATTTAACAAACTTTAAGGAATTTAAGTTTAAATTATTTACTAATAATGAAAATGTTCTCAAGGATTTTGAAATTGAGTATTGTGAATTAACATATAAACGGTAATGTTAGCAATTATGGCAAAGAAATACTAATGAAGGTTTCAGCAAAATTGAGACATGTGTTGATTAAGAAAAATTAAAACTTGGTTTTGGAATTGTTCGCACTTTTGATCATTATTGTGTCAGAAAATGTAGTAATTGTGGTTATATGGTCATTCTAAAAAGGTATGCTCAATGAAAGCATCTCACTATAGGTACTGCATGTATAATCACAAGGATAGTCCAGTTAAAAATGTTAAGGAAATGCATCAACTGCAAAAATTCAAATATGTTTAAGAAATCACATAATAACCATAGCGCATTTAGCAAAAAGTGTCCTATATATAAAAATCAAATGCAGTTAACTAATCTACAAATTGTAATAAAATTGTATACGAAAATATTATACTCTGCAACAAAGTAAATGAAAAAATGTCTCTAAGCAAAATAAATTAAAAGTAGTAAATACCAATTTCTAGAGTATAATGAATAAAGCTGATAAACTTTACGATCTAATTCAGAGTTTTGATGAGAGTACAATCATTGGCGTTATGGTAACTTGGTTAAAATCTAATGATTACTTAAAAAGTCTAAATGACAAATTTTTTACTCTTCAAAAGATAAAAGATAAGCTTTAAAACACAAAACCAGAGCTGGGGGCGTTATGCTAAATATAACACGCAAATTCAAACCAATAATAATCAGAGAAGATTGTGAATTTAATAGCTTCAATTGAATATATTCGGAGTCTGTTATTTGATCAACTTAAGTTATTGTAGAAGGAAGCAATCCTCTCAAACTTTTGAAGAAAACTTAGGCAAAGAAATTTACATTATAAACAACAAATTTGATTATTATTTTGGTAAATTATAGCCAAATTTGAAAAAAAGAAAATGAACGATTTAATTGATATCTTTAATATGGAAGTTCTAAATAAAATATACCAACTTTGTTACGTCTTCTTTGATGGTTATATCATTACTGACATCTCAAGTATTAATACGTATGAAGTTTTTGTTACAGATTTTTTTCGTATCAACTAACTTACTAACATGGGCAATATTTAAAAATATAAAGACTCAAACAGATTTACGGATATATTGCACTAAGAGATTATATACAAAGAAATACTTTAATAACAATAATTTTCTTAAGGAATTGATGAAATTAAGCTGGAATGATTATTACTTTGGATAGAAATATGATGTGTATAATTGATATTTTAACATGTATTTATCATAGGCTTTGTCTAATTAGAAAAAAGCACAATGCCTACTCAATTTTTTGTCAAAAGAGAATGAAAGTCACTTATGATCATTATGAAATATTAAGAAACAAAACCTCAACAATGCAATTTTCATCTACAAGCATTTTTCAAAAATCTTTTAGTGAAAAAAAATCTGTTAAACAAAAGTCGTCATTTACTTCAATTTTTTTTTAATTTTAATGAAGAAAATGAATTTCATTATATAGTAAATGATAATGATGACCGTATTACATATAACAAAGAAATCAGTAATATTTTAAACGAAAGATTTGTGAAACTAGGAATTAATGAAAACCTAAATACAACGTTTAAACATTTCTATCATAAACATCGCAATATTAGAAAAAATGATGATCCCTGTAAACGAAGATTTATTACCTTAGTAGAATTTTACAGAAAAACAAAGAAAATTAATTAGAATAAAGGGAAAGTTCATTGTGAATTTCCAACCTGTTTATGGATGGGTGCTATAATTTTATTGAGACCTCTGACTAATATTATCAATGTTTGACAGAATCAACATATTCTGATTATTTAAAAATTGCTGAAGTTACACTAATATATAAAAAAGGAAGAAAAGATTTTGCAGAAAATTTCCGAGCAGTTTCAGTTTTAACAGTAATTAATAAAATACTTGAAAAATTATTATACAACTAAATTAACCTATAAGTGGAACAAAATGAACTATTATCAAAGCATTAGTTTGGATTTCAAAAAGGTACTTTTACAAATGATGCTTTACTTTATGCTATTGAAAACTGGAGATCAAAATCAGATAGGAATGAAAAAATATATATGGCATCATTAGATATTTCAAAGACATTTAATTCAATAAACCATTCTATTCTATGGGTAAAATTAAAAAAAAATTATAATTTTAATGATTTCTTAATAGATTTACTAAATAGTTATTTATGTAATAGATACTAGTATGTGAAATTTAAAGAAAAAATATTAAGTTCATTAGAACTAAGCCCTGGAGTACTACTAGGATCAGTACTGGGTCCATATTACTTAAATTATATGTAAATGATATGGATCAGCACATTAATAGTAATCATGTACAATTAGCAATGATACTCTCATTTACTGCAAGGATATTTTAACCTTACAAGAAAGTGTCGAAAAAATGTAATCGTACTTATTAATTATTTTTTAAAACTAAATATTGAAAAAACTATTTTACTGGCAATTAAAAATAGCAAAAATGAGTCAACATTAGAAAGTATTAAGATATGTAGCAACGTCATTCAGGAATCACTAAAAATGAAATATTTGGGAGTATTAATTGATAAGAAAATAAATTTTGAAAAAGATCTTAACAATATCATAAAGAAAATGGCGTGTGGTATAAGATCAATTCAAAAAATTGCAAAGTTTATACCAATAGAATAGAGGGTAATTATTCTATCTCATTTCTTGTACTCATCTTGTTTATTAACTAAATTAAAAAAAAGCAAAATCGGAATTGGAAAAAGTATTTAAATAATTAGTAACAAAAATCAAAAAGAAATAAATACCATCTAAAATCATTAGAAGCTTTTCAAAATATTTGATGTTTGTCAATATTTTGGAAAACAAAATCGAATATTTCTAATCAATTAAATCAAAGAACAATTACATTTGGTACAACTAAGTATAATAGAAAAGTAAAGAAAACGGATTCCTAAATTATTCAAGGTTGCTATGGAACAAATTGTATTACAGTACAAGAAGTGAAAAAAATTATACAATATTTAAATTGAAGTTGAAAAACATGAATATAGCAAAAATATCAATTATCTGACTAATTATAGAAAAAATGTACAACTCAACAACAATAAATGAAAAATATTTATTAAATTATAGGTCATTTATAAATGTAACCAAGAAACAAACAATTACCATGATACCTAAGATTATATTAAGAAAGGCACATTATTTATATTTTTAATAAGTTTGTAAACATAATACATGCATGTGTGCTTCCAGTGAATTCTGATTTCAACGCAAGTATTGAAAAAATTTCAGCTTTGGAGCAAGAGAAGGGAACCAGTTGTTGTGCCACGCATTGTTAAAATTGTTCACATTTTGCGGAAGTAATATGCAAGCTAATTTTGACCAGAGCCTGTTAGCAAATTTGAAAGTCATAGGGCATGGAAAGTTTGCCAAACATACTTTAATAAAATGTTGAAAATTTCCCATTAATGTGTATTCTCTGCCTGTGGTGGTTGAAAAGATTAACACATTTTTTTAAATTTTGAATTTTTCAAGAAAATTTAAATTCTCTTCATAACTAATGTTCATGTATTTAAAAGGTTTTGAGCCCATGGAAGCAACAAGGAGCTTTGACTATTTTAACCTTACAAGAAAGTGTCGAAAAAATGTAATTGTACTTATTAATAATTTTTTAAAACTAATTATTGAAAAAACTATTTTACTGGCAATTAAAAATAGCAAAAATGAGTCAACATTAGAAAGTATTAAGATATGTAGCAACGTCATTCAGGAATCACTAAAAATGAAATATTTGGGAGTATTAATTGATAAGAAAATAAATTTTGAAAAAGATCTTAATAACATCATAAAGAAAATGGCGTATGGTATAAGATCAATTCAAAAAATTGGAAAGTTTATACCAATAGAATAGAGGGTAATTATTCTATCTCATTTCTTGTACTCATCTTGTTTATTAACTAAATTAAAAAAAAGCAAAATCGGAATTGGAAAAAGTATTTAAATAATTAGTAACAAAAATCAAAAAGAAATAAATACCATCTAAAATCATTAGAAGCTTTTCAAAATATTTGATGTTTGTCAATATTTTGGAAAACAAAATCGAATATTTCTAATCAATTAAATCAAAGAACAATTACATTTGGTACAACTAAGTATAATAGAAAAGTAAAGAAAACGGATTCCTAAATTATTCAACGTCGCTATGGAACAAATTGTATTACAGTACAAGAAGTGAAAAAAATTATACAATATTTAAATTGAAGTTGAAAAACATGAATATAGCAAAAATATCAATTATCTGACTAATTATAGAAAAAATGTACAGCTCAACAACAATAAATGAAAAATATTTATTAAATTATAGGTCGTTTATAAATGTAACCAAGAAACAAACAATTACCGTGATACCTAAGATTATATTAAGAAAGGTGCATTATTTATATTTTTAATAAGTTTGTAAACATAATACATGCATGTGTGCTTCCAGAGCCTGTTAGCAAATTTGAAAGTCATAGGGCATGGAAAGTTTGCCAAACATACTTTAATAAAATGTTGAAAATTTCCCATTAAAGTGTATTCTCTGCCTGTGGTGGTTGAAAAGATTAACACGTTTTTTTTAAATTTTGAATTTTTCAAGAAAATTTAAATTCTCTCCATAACTAATGTTCATGTATTTAAAAGGTTTTGAGCCCATGGAAGCAACAAGGAGCTTTGACTGTTTCTTCATATGTCCAAATATATTTCAAACCCATTGAAGCGTGCTGTGTGCAAAGACAGAGGTCGCGGAACCGAAGACCCCTAGGACCGGAGACTTCGCGCAAAGGCACGCAGCAATGAGACAGAGCCGGGTCGCAGATTTAGAAACAAAAAAGTGAGACCCTCCTCTATCGTGTGCTGCTTTTAGATTGAGCATAGCTTTCATAGTTTTTGAGCTATGAGCATTTAAAAAAATTTTAGAGGTTCATGAAAATTTTTCAAAAATCCCTGGGCTGTTTAAAGTTACATTTTAATCTTAAGTTTCAAAATTTTAATTTCAATTTCCAACACACTAAATGTCAGCTCCTACTTGTGATTTTCAGTTGAATAACACTTTCGCTAATATTTCAATTTGTGTTTATTTCAAATCTTTCGCAGACCGGGTTCTATTTTACGTCAATAAGAAATACACCATTTACTCTCTATACTTGCCTTCCTCAAATAGCAACTTTCGTAAAGGCATTTGGCGAAAAAATGGTATTTGAAAGGACTAATCTTGACACATATTTTCAAAATGTGGATTATAACCAATTTCAACAATTGCTGTTTTTGTGCTTCCTACAAATGGTTTCAGAATATAATGTGATGTTAAGAATGATATGCTACAGATTTGCATACAAATTTGCGATTTGGATAATAGAAAATTGGAAAAAAGGCGGGTAAACTGAAACTGCTTTTACTTTGCATTTATCACAATTGCAGTAATATAAAGGTATCCATGAAACCCTGTTTTTAAATGTACAAATAACTTTGAAAAAGTATTATCGAAAAAACTCTTCGTTTACAGTTTAAGATAGCAATTGGAGACAGTAATTCAATAATTTCCATTTTGAAAACGGTATTACAACAGGGCCGTGGCTAGGAGAGGGCCAGGGGGCCATGGCCCTCCCTGTTGGGCCACTAGACCCTCCCTCCTCTTGGCATCCTGGATACACAACTCTATTTGTATTTATTTTTATATTCTGTAACTAAGTTAGAGTGAATATGTTTTAGTTGAAATATATAAAATACTAATGCCAATCTATTTAAAAATTTATTGAAAAAGTGTGAAGCTATTTCATATGAGTGAAACTATGACTAATGTATTGAACTTTGCGGGGCCATGGC
>CABFPE010000144.1:1342672-1357340 GCA_900660155.1 Hofstenia miamia | reverse complement strand
TATATATATATATATATATATATATATATTATTGATTAATTTATTTATTTAGTATATATATTTATATATCTAGTTATTCCTTTCTATATTTATTTAGCATATTTATTTATATATTTAGTTATGCATTTCTATATTTATTTATTCTAGAAATTTAATATCAAAAATAATACAGAAACAATCTTTAACTTCAAAAGTGCATGACCTTTGAATAACAAATTTGACAAGTAGGCATAAATTAGCTTTACAAGAAAAATATTTATAATTTATCACAAACGCGCAAACTGAATTATGAAGAATATCTTTACCACACAGAATATCAAACACCAATAATTCTTGGCGAGGGAAAGAAATCGCAATTACTTATTATTGATATAATATAAATGTGTTATCCGCATGCTAAGCACACTGATATTTGATTTATCACTATGCTATACAGATATGCTAAAATTAAATTCCAAATGCTATGGTATGCTTAATATGTATTCTAGCAAACAAGGGTGTTGTCCTAAAATGTGGGCAAGGATATTCTTAGGCCTATTTAAAAAGAGTATTATCTTTTAGATGCTTTCAAAAAACTGTTTGAACTAAATGTTCGCGGATATTTGTTGTAAAAAGTTTTGCAACTACTTGTGATAGTTGTGATAGCTGAACATTAAGTATAAGAAATATTTGAGACTTTTTAAATACTTTGAATGCATCATTGAAAAATAGTTAAGATTTTCACGTACTCCAAGTACAGGAATAATGTTTATACAAATTTTCGCTACAGGAGAGGAACAGATTTCCCATGATGCCTCCATTCATTCATCTTTAGCCGATTTTTATGAACTGAATCAAAAACTTGCAAGATAAAGGAACTGATGTGAATAAATTATCCGTTGTAGCGACATATGGAAAAAAATGAGTGGAATTCTGTAAGGAAAATTGCTGTATGACTATGCTTTGCCGCTAATTGCTAAGTTTACTAAAATCCTGAATATGTCTGTGCAATATACTCATAGTGGCCAACATCCGGCTGAATTACTCACTACATTGCTGAGAAATTATAGAGCTATACTTAGGCTGCTATTTTCAATAAAATTTGTCTTTGTTCTAAAACAGTGCCACCACTGTGGGCGTGATAATCATTTTATCATAAAATTTTTTAGCTAACATAATCTAAAATCTACCTGTTACATAACGGCATATATATGTATGTATAATCATATATCCTGGTAAACATATACACTAGACACTATGTATTGCATGTAGAATAAGAATTTAATGGAGTAACAAGCATTGTATTCTTCTACATCCAGAGCATGACAGAATGATATTTCAGTGTATTCCTTTTTTTTAGAGAATTCTATACATGCTTCAACATCCACAGACATTAAGTTAACAATAACATTGTACAAATCCATGATATTATGAATACTGCACGATGATCTATTGGATAATATAGAATAATTCAAGACATATAGATCGAAGTTCAACTATTCCAACGCCTAATGAAATACACGAACAATTATCTTTGCTACTGCTATTGATTCCGTCGATAAAATAAATGCTGAAATGAAATGAAATGTCATCATTGACACAGAACTTAGTCATTTGTTTGCTATGGGAAAACTACTTTTTCCAAAGTAAAAGTGTAGTTAATAATTTTGAGAAATTTGAAGATGAGTACGACTATAGTTTTTGTTCAAATAGGGTGCGGGTATGTTTTCGGTACAGTTTTTTTAAAATTCGCGGATTGTGTTGAGCATTAAAATCCTTACCCAGCCACTCTTGCTTATCACCAGTACAGAAGTGGGGCTGTTATTGTAAAAGTTTGCGATGTGAAGTACATGAAAATAATAAACTTTTTCAGAGGAAAACAGTAGTTTTGCCAAAACTATAAAATTCTTTTCATTCCCTATAATGTTCAGTTAAAGAAATAAATTAAAGCCCATCGCAGTAACAATTAGCCTCAGCTATTTTGTTTTCTCTAAATAATCTAATACAAATTCCATTCAGATGTCGTCGGGGATTAAGGAAGAAATTGAAAGAGGAGGCGATTCTCTATCCAGTGGTATTTTTAGATTTTAGATAACAATGTGTTGCGCCCAAGGATGCAACAGGGTCCTGGGTAACACTTTGGAAAACGCTCTACAACCGCATCACTGCGTGAAAAAATATTAGTCAAAGCCAAAAATAAATCTTAGACACTATTTTTGAAAGAAAATTTTTTAAAGCAATTCAATAACACGATGGCAATGCGAAATAAGTTTATCTAATTGCCGCTGCAGTTCGTCAATTTTTGGCCTCGAGATCAACATCTTTGCATTGCTCTTTGAAATAGGAGAACCTCTACTTGTCGTTTATATTGAGATCAGGATTGTATGGTGGTTTCAAATTCTCCTGATGTCAGTCTTGTCCAAATATTCACAGATTGCTACAAAGCAGTAAGGGCGAGCATTATTATGATCAGCACCAAAGATTGCAACCGCATTGAGTCATTGCTAAGGTTTCAGTATCTATGACCACTGTATTTGAATATTTAATGTAGACTTCAGTCCACTGAGAAGCACCCTACAGCATTGAATGCCATGAGAAAACATGCCTTTGACCTTATTTGTTTCAACTTTGGTTTTTGTGGCGCTTAGCAGCCGGGTGAACCCAAACTTTCGCTTTAGATTCTTCAGTTTGGAAGGTGACAGGTTTCATCAGCAGCCAACAGTTTTTCATATTAGTCAGTCAAACATATGCGGAAAATCGTATCATTCCGTTATTCACATTCATATTGAGTGGAGCAACACTAATTATAAAATTGTGCATGCTGATACGATGCACAGAATAATAAATATTGATCGGTGCTCACCCATAGGTGTATATGGCTTGCTAATGAGAGATTGAGTAAATGGCATTGCATGTGCACACTTAGGTAAAATTTTTATTGAAATTAGTAATTTTTAAACGTCGTATTTAAAATTCAATATATTGACAAATTTTTAAACGCTATCATTGTTGCATACATTAATTGCAATTTTTATACAGTAAGGAAGACATGCCAATTATTGCATCCGTATTAACAGCTTCTTTTCCCACCACAACAGATAATTCGCAACTTCAAACTGATATTGTAGGTCTATGTTCTCCCTCCTCCTTCACAATTTATTCGATAATTTCAAGATTGGACGACCCCCAACACCCACAAAAGGCAACTGGTTTCACTCAACATTAATAATGAGAATCTCGAGGATAAGAAACAAAAATAGCACTACATTGTAACACTCAGAAATCGCAAAAAAAATTAATTATTAACATTTACTTAAATTTTCGGTAACTGGGTAAAAACGGGTCACCGGGTCTCACTTTTAACTGGGTCGCCGGATTAGGGTTCGTGACCCGGTTATTCAATTATTAAAAAGACGATGATATATTTTGTGGTACTTTCTTAGATTTCAATATAACAACATTTATTTGTTAGTACTATGTTTATCAATTTATTATTGAATAATACATTTAGATGTACTTCATTTGAAGCGCATTTATATGTAATTGTCATGGGCAGGGTGGGCAGGGAAGAGGAGGTCGGGCTAGATATTCAAAATTTCAAAAATAATTTACTGTTACACAACAGTGCAAAAAAATCAACCCAAATGCATGCTAGGTATGGAAATATTTTGAATATTTTAAAAAAAATGGGATTTCTCATTGAAAAAAAAAGTTATTTCATGTAATTAAGGCATAAGAATATGTTTTAGCACGCATCTTCATCATTGCATGGGCAAACCCAACCCCATAGATGTGTCCATTTAAAAATCTTTCAATATTTCTTAACAGGGTTCGATAAAATTATTTACGGACAAATTGATTTGTTACGTAAAAAAAGCACTAGTGTAAATAGGGTTAAATGGTCCATCTCTGAAGGTTATGAAGCAAAGACTTTCGACACTGAAATATTGCATTTGGGTCGTATTTGGATCACATGTTGATACAACTTAAGGTTGGTTCAAAAGTATTAAAAATTATGTTGATTTGGGTCAAAATTTATTTGTTGAATTTTGGGATTAGCTGGGTTCAATAGATTACAGCCCATGGGCGCAAAAACTAATCTCAAGCATTATTCTTTACCTGTGCAAACCACTTTCAGACCCGCATACAAAGGTTTGTGTTATTTCAAAGCGTCAGATGAGACATTTCTCTATCCCGTGCTGCTTTTGGATTCTGGACATCTTATTGGGTCATGAGTTTTGATATTTTTGAAGAATTGCAATAATTCCTCTGTTAACTACACTTTTTTTATAAGAACAATTTTATAAGAACAATGAGGCTCAAAAATGCCAAAAATAGAACAATTTAAGACCAGTAGTGAAGCTGAAAGTATTTAAAAAGTAGTTTTTTTGTTTTGATTTTTTCAATGAATAGTAACAAAAGATACTTATTTACAGTTCCAAAGGTTTAAAAATACTAAACGTAAGAGAATCAAACAAAAGGATAATAAAAATATAAAGTAGTTATAGCAAAAAGAATCAGTGGCATCTAAAATCCTCTAAATACTAAAGTAAGTAGCCAAAATTTGATTTTTACCTTAGAAAAAATAAGAACAAAATAAGAACAATTTAAAGCTCAAAATGCCAAAAAAAAATAAGAACAGCTGAGCCTCAGCAAAAATTTACTGGTTCTTATAAAGAAAGTGTAACGTGAAATCGTAGGAATAGCATTAATTTGTCTAAACATGATTATATTTTTCTTGGATTGGTTCATGCCTACATTTACTTTCTTCCTATGCAATTAGAATAAATAGTTTTATGCAATAATTGAATTTATTACATTATATATTCAATAATTTTAAGCATGCCATTTTTCTACTTGGCTAGGTTAGCTCTTCTGCATAGGTTGCCGATCACAAATGTTTACTTTAAAGTTAATGTAAACAAAGTGAAATATTTAGTGCATATTATTTATCAGCATTTCTAGTATAAGGTATTCCTACCTGCACGTGTTTTCTTTGTAAACACCGTACCTGCAGCAAGATTGTTTACCACGTATACACTCCGACACCAAACACAGTAACACTTTAAAGTACGTTGACAGAAATATATTTGCAAAGGAAGATGCTCAGTGTTGTGTTGTTTTGACACTTGCCATTTTACCAATCAAAGGCAGTTTGTTTGCCTCAGTTAAATATAAATAAATGAATACACTCACTTCCCTCTTTACTTGTAGCACTTTCTCAGCTACAAGTTAAGTTTAGTTGAGGATCAATTTAGCCGTCATTAACACTGAGTTATTCATACATTTTGTTATAGTATAATAAGAAGTTTGCGTGAGAGGTTTATTTAATATTTCAAGTAGATTAATAACACAGACACCCTCTGAAAGCATAGGATACGTGTCTTGAATTTAAATCAATAAGTTATAGTTTTATTTCCTATTTTTTACTAAAAATACAGGCACTATCCAGAATCTCTGGACTTAGTTCTAAAGGCAATCTGGGTTCAAACATATAAATTAGCAATGATAGAATTACCAATAATGACGGATATAACAGAATTTCGAACTTTTTTACTCCTAGTTCTAGTTTCTATTATTAAGATGCGCATTAGGAAAACAAATTTTGNCTTGCCATTTTACCAATCAAAGGCAGTTTGTTTGCCTCAGTTAAATATAAATAAGTGAATACACTCACTT
This sequence comes from Hofstenia miamia, assembly GCA_900660155.1. Taxonomy (NCBI): domain Eukaryota; kingdom Metazoa; phylum Xenacoelomorpha; order Acoela; family Hofsteniidae; genus Hofstenia; species Hofstenia miamia. The sequence goes on along the minus strand of CABFPE010000144.1, from coordinate 1,351,682 downwards.
CCCTCTTTACTTGTAGCACTTTCTCAGCTACAAGTTAAGTTTAGTTGAGGATCAATTTAGCCGTCATTAATACTGAGTTATTCATACATTTTGTTATAGTATAATAAGAAGTTTGCGTGAGAGGTTTATTTAATATTTCAAGTAGATTAATAACACAGACACCCTCTGAAAGCATAGGATACGTGTCTTGAATTTAAATCAATAAGTTATAGTTTTATTTCCTATTTTTTACTAAAAATTCAGGCACTCCAGAATCTCTGGACTTAGTTCTAAAGGCAATCTGGGTTCAAACATATAAATTAGCAATGATAGAATTACCAATAATGACGGATATAACAGAATTTCGAACTTTTTTACTCCAAGTTCTAGTTTCTATTATTAAGATGCGCATTAGGAAAACAAATTTCGCTAGAAGAGATATAATGACAGCATTCCTATCTAGCAAAAATTGAAAAATATCATTATTTTACAATAGCTAAATCTGGCAACCGTTTCCTTTCTTTGAATTATCATTATAAAGGACAACCAATTTTGCATACTTGGTCATGGATAAATTTTTTTCGATCCAGGTATATGGAATTCCTATTGTGCGATCCATGCAACTTCCGCCAATCCATGGATTTAACACTAGAAAGACCGTTGAGTCAATATTGACCCAGTGAAATGATTATATACGAATTCTCAAACGTTTCAAAATTAGCAGTACCTCGCTACGTTCTATTGACTTTCCCTAAAACTGTGACATATGAAATATTATCATAACATAAAGTTCACGGCTTTGTTAGTTTCGATTTTAATCAATGTTTATACATGAAAGACCATTGGGTCAATTGACCCACTTCAATTTACCTGCAGCATTTCTAAGAAAGCCGCGCCAAGGCATGTGTATTGTCTGTATGTGGCTGCAATTTTCCGTGACTCCAATTGGCTGAGCTTCAAAATCTCTGCCAATTCTGATGAGAGTGGAAGTGACGAAGAAAATGAAGAGGAAAATACTGACGAAAGAAAGGGTCCTATTGAAAGCGAAAGCATTACAAGAAGTGGTGAAACAAGCAAACTTCTGTTTATATCCACTGATGGAACTAATTGGACCCAGATGGAAATTGGAAGCGTCACTGAAGGAGGGAGAGCACCGGCACGAAATATCATGTGACATAAACCAGGTGCTATCAGTTCATTCTGAACAGAGTTTATAATAAAGAAGATATTTTCATCGAGCTTCTTTGTCGTGAGTACATTCGTCGGATCCTTGACTTCACGAAAGCTTAAGCTAGACACCAAGAAAATCATGAGTTGGAAATATCAGAAAATGCTTTTTTGCTTTCTTCAAACTGTACATTATCAGAGGCGTTCTCCAAGGGAAGAATGAGCCGCTTTCATCATTTTGGAGTTAAGAATTAGGAAAAAAAAGGTGTTCAAAGATATGATGGGTCTAAACTGATTCAAAGAATCAAACGCTATATCCGCTTTGATAGCAAAACAACCAGATTAGAAAGAAGGGGAACCAACAAGTTTCTAGCAATTCAAGAACTATGGGAATCAGTTATGAAAAGATGTGGTGATGTTTTTTACCTGGCCAACATACAACAATCAATGTTTGAACAGCTATCCCCCTGAAAATGTTTATGCTTTTTCTTGCAATACATTGGTACCAAACCTGACAAATTTGAGATCAAATTTTTGTTCATCTGCGATATCGACAAGGAATATATTTGAACGCTTTTTTATACAGAGAAGGATGAACAACGTGATTCACACATTTCTGTTCCTGAAGCAGTTGGTCAAAAATCTTTCCCAAAGGAAAATTGCTTTTCTGGGAACAATTCTACAAAATAGGCTTGAAATTCCAAAGGATTTTGCAGTTTTGTTTAAAAGCAAATTCCGGTTTATTCTTCAGCATTCTTCAAATCAGAAAACCAAATCCTTGCTGTTTATAAGGTCGAAGCAACTAAAACTGTATTGGTTTTATCAACTGGGCACAAGAATGATCTGAAGAAAACTCGAAATTATCACAAAATATAACAACATGAAGTATGGCGTTGATACCACAGACCAAATGTTAAGATTATATTCTACTAAGTGCTTATCAAGGCGATGGCTGCTCGCGGTTTTCTTTAATCTTTTGGATAGTTTATGCCTCAATTAATGAATCTTGGCAAAAGAAATGAACATGAGGAGTACGAGAACACGCAGAGAGTTTTTGATGCACATCGGAAAGTTGTTCTGCGCCGAGGCACCAGCCCGAAAGCGTCACCTCATTTCAATATTTCCGCACTTCGTTCTCAAACACTGCAGAGAGGGTCATCTGAAGAACGGACGAGATGTCAGCATGCAATTTCAACAATACAAAGATAACATCCTGTGAGTGTCGGAAATTTGTCTGTATGCCATTCAAAATTGTTTGAATTTTTTTAAATTGAGCGGTTGTGTTTTTGTATTACTCGTTAATTTACTAAGTTAGTACTTCAATACTTAATTTTGGATTAGATTTTGTACAATTGGCGATTTTTCAGATATTTCTATGGATATAAAGATAGCGTTGAAATCCCCATAGGAATTACATGGGGATAGGAATGGAAGTATAATCGCCTTGGCAGCTAATCTAATACAACAATTTGCTGGGAGCCAAATTTTTTAAAAAAATGGAAAAGAACTCAATAATGAGTATAGTATCAGGGGTTTCTTATAAAAGTCTGCGGGACCGGTACCCGCAGGGATTGAGACCAGGTATCGGGACCAAATTTACTATTTAGGACGAGATACCTATATGTGCATAATATCAAGAATCATCATGTAGTATATTATACATTCCCTTTACTAAAAAATAATATCTTAAGTTCACCAGTTACTTTGAAGTGTTAAGCTTTAAACAAATATTTTAGTTACACTGTATATTTTCGTTATCAATTAAAAATATTCTAAGATTATATGTGACGGCAAAATTAAAGACGCAAATGAATACCGGGACCAAAAAGGAAGGGTATCAAAATTAACTTTTCAGGACCGAATCTGAATGGGATCGAGACCAAATATAACTAGTCCCGCACAACTCTAGTTTCTTAAATGCTACATATATTTTCCGACATAAATGCCGTATCAATTACCAATATCTGATACGAAGATTGCTGATACATAGAAACTCCACTCTTCCTTTGTGATAAAAAGTCCAATATTCAACTGACATAAATATGCTGGAAATTTCGGAATCAAGAGATCTCGACATCTCTATGGGTAACGTTTTTTTTACATCAAATCATTTAATAAAAAAATATATTTAGAAAAAACAAAAATGGTAATGGGCATTGCATTTAAATGTATTCGATTCTTAAGCTGCTAAAGAACTTACAATAAAAATACTAATCACCATCTAAAGAGTTTTCTAGTTAATTTTCTTATTAAGAAAAAATACTGTGCAACACAATTTCGTAAAATTATAATGTATGATTAAAGAAATACATGTAGGTGTAAGAAATGTGAAAAATAACTTGTTCTATTTCATCACACTAGTTTCGTTTAGGAAAAGTATGATTTTTATAAAAATAAAACCAATATGTATGACATTTTATCAATGACAATTAAATGAAAACAATTAAGAAAACTAATTTGGAATTTAGGCATTAAAATATATAGGTGTAAGTTCTGAAAATTTTCGTTGCACATTTGTAGCTACACCTGTAATTTAATTATATTTGCTGCTCAGTATGTGCACCCAAGGTTCTACATGACCATTCAGTCCTATGGTAATGGGGTTTGGCATCACGAATTTATGTTGCTCAAAATTTTCGCAAATTTTCTCCAAAATAGAAGTAATACCGTGCAAGGATAGCACCAGAAATTTTCACGGGACTGGTATGGGAAGGAACTGGGACAAGTATCCAATGGGACTAAATGTGACTGGGTTCAAAAAAATTCCGGTCCCGCAGAACTCTATTGCACATGTTATTATGGTGCAAATGTTGAGTGCTGTGTAATGGTTAAAGCACGTGCTCGCATCCTGGTGAATTTGTGATAATGTGGTAAATCCCTTTTTTCAGAATCATGATTCTTGCTTGCTTCATAATCAAACGATTCTTGAACTAACATTTTTTAGTTATCTGTGCAGGTAATGCCAATACTATTTTGCATAAACAAAAAAGGTCTAATGCTTTCATTCACTAAGTTTAATTTTACAGAGTAAGCTAATATTAACTGTTAAAAAAAGTGTTGATATTTTCTATACATAATAAAGAGTTTGATTTTTTACCTTGTTTTTTATAAAATCTCTAGAGTAAAGCAATAATATCGTGATCAAATTTTTTAAATCAAATGCAAGATTCTAGATTGCATGAGGCTGCATTTTTTTCTACCACACAACATGTTGTTTTGTGTACACAAAAAGCTTAAAAATCTACACAAAACACAACGGCAAGCCTGCTCAGAGAGCGCCTAACTGTACGAGGTCTAAAACCTACCAAGGATTTTATGCAATAGGGTAGAGGAAGGTGCTACCATGTGTACTTTGTACATACGGGGCCGTGACGGTAATGAAAACTGGCTGCTTAGTTTGTGGTAAACACACTGCGATCATTGAAATCGACTAGTAAGACTACCGATGGTTCTTGACTCTCAAAAAGCAGTCTCCCCAGGCAGGGATAACACTTTTTTCTGACCTATGGAATAGGTCAAAGAGCAGGCTTGCTGTAGCAGTGAGCCAGTTTTGCTGTGTCACAGTGCTTTTTGTTTTCAGCAATTCTCATTAATTTACCACCGTTAGTACCCTCTGTTGGCCAAAGTGACAGTAGCGCAATCATCCCAATATATATGTTTTTAAAAGAACTTTAATCCAATTTGTATATTTCCCTGTACCTTAAGTTTCTAGATCTCACTTTTCTTAACAAATTGCTTCTTGACATTCATTACTTCAATTTTTCCGATTTTCTTAAATTCTCCCAATCTGCATATAATTTTCGCTCTTCCTTTAATGTCTTGTTTCATCTCCCTCGCATTTATAAGCAACTTGTTTTCATAATTATTTTTATCGAATAATCCCTCTTGCTAACTTCATTATCTCAAATCTAGAAATTTATATTTGATCTAACCCTCGAATTCTTAAAAATCAACTCCTCACATTTCTTCTTTCTTCCTTATCTCTATTTGGTCGTCAATATATATCCCACTCTGTACCTGCTCCTCCTGTCACTAGTTTCTCTAATTTTCTTCATATATTTTTCTGTATACATTTATTATAATCTTATTTGAATACACCACTTTGTGGTACAATACATTTTTATTATTATTATTATCATTATTACTATTATTATTATTATTATATTATTATTTTTTTATTATTATTATTATTTCTGGCGTTACATACTTATATCACCCCAGACATTTTAGACCAGGTTATCACGTTCAATTATTACATGCCTTTTGTCAAGGCTAACTCTTTTGAGTTAGCCTTGCTTTTGTTTATCACAATTACATTATTGTTCATTTTTATTTATAAATTTTAATACAAAAAGTCGCTATTTATTATCAAAAACTTTTATTGTTCATTAAAAACATTAAATTTTGCACGTAGGCATGATCATGTTAGTGAATACAGACGAAAGTATAATATTATCCCCGCTATATCAAGTACAATTCCATGCAGCTTCAATTATATTTAAGTATAAATATGGCCGACAATCAATTTCTTTGCTTGATAATTACTTAAAAATTAAAAGTAAATTCTCGATCACATAAGTTTATTTGTAGAATTATTTCCTATCCGAGTTTTCACCGAGCAGCCTATAATATTTGGAATGATTTAGAAAATGAGATAAGAATAGAAAAAAATTACAAACAATTTAGAAAAAAATTAAAAATCGTACTTTTCATCGACAAAATACAATCGGAGACACAAACATGCTAAAGACATTTACTGGTTTTTTACACTGAGCTCACCACACACATAGACACACACACACACACATTTATTCTATATATATTATATTATTATTTTGTAAATACATATATTTATAGTTTGTAATTTTTTTTACTGTTATTTATTTACAGCAATAAATTTGCTGTGACTCTTATTATATCTATTAAACAGAATCTATCGAAAAGGATTGTTTATTAAACAAAATCAAATCGAGTCATCTGTGAGAAAGGGTTGATGAGGACAACTTCTTTACTAATATGGAATTCCAGCGAAAACGAAGCCAAGTACCTCATTATTTCCCTGACGAAGTCATATTTGTTTTCGAAATCTTTTATGTTTTTCTATTTATTAAACATACATGTTGTTTTTCTTGAAATTGAGGTTTTTTGCTTAGATTATCAACGGAATTAATATCAAAGTCTGTTAAACAGACTCGCATAAAAATATATAACAGATTTTAAATTGAAAAATCTGTTAAATATGTTAAATTGGACAAACTGATTTTATGAATGTAGTCTAAGTTTATTTCCTCATTTGAGATATATAATGAAAATTCCAAACTTTCTATTTACTATCAATACTTTGTTCATCATAAATAATCAAAATCTCAAAATCAGAAACAGAAGATAATAAAATACAATCAGTAACTGCAAACACCTGCACCAAAATCGTTTAGATTATATCATTCAGAAAATGTGTTGAAAGTCGTAAAAATTCTTTCACTGTATATTTTTGTCAATTATATTAGGTTTAGGTATTAAAAAGGGTTCACAGGCAAAGCGCTGAGCGCACAGCAAAAACAGTAGAAAAATCAATGAACTTAAGACAGACTTACTTTGCATGTAAGAAATCATGAATGGCTATTTTCAAATACAAGTGCATAAAAGTGCCTCTGGCTCCCAGATCACAATCAGGATCAATCTGAAAATTTAATGAGATCCAAGTTAGACCAATACTTATCTCGATGGGTACTTTTCATAAATATCCATATATTAGCTTTTGAGAAACCCTACTGATCCACAAAGAAAGAAATGTAGCCTAAATGTTCCAGGAATGTATCGGGAGTGCGGTTAATGGCACCAGTGGGAATTTTCCAGGAAACTTGTCATTGTATGACAGAAAATGTTTCGAGAATGTTTCAGAAAATGAGTAACATTTTCTTCACAAAGATTTCAAAAACTAGGTACAAGCAGTAGCAATAATTTTTTAGCATTGCTGTAATCATTCAAATTATGAAATATTTTTCAGTTGCTCACAATTTCTATACTTTATGCTTTTTCTTGCTTCATCCAGTCTTACGTAATTATGTTTATAATTATCAATGGTGACTGTAATTATAGTTAACAAAATGCAAGTATTTGTAATCTTAATTCAACTAGTTTCTTAATTACCAAAGTGTAAAGATATATTGGGACATTCTTGGAATGTAAAATTGCTGCGTGGGTGACAAGCAGACAGACAAATAATGGCAAAAACAATACTGTCTTAGAGGAGGTAATAATTAGAATACAAGAAAGAGTCATCCGTTTCACTAGTGTTGTCATTGACAATAAAATTTGCACAATTAGGACCCACTTGGCCAGCATCATAAATTGGAATATATAGTTATTAAGGCGATTAAATTGCAATATTTGCTACAAATTTTAGCTTAATGCAATGATATTATTTTGTTTTTCAATTATTAAACCTTTTAAAAATGAGATCAATTTTTTTCAAATAGTTAGTGCTTAGAATTTGGAAATTTAGTACAGGGTTTGCACGACCTACTGCCAACAGCGCATTTTACAGTGTGCAACTTATACTGTCCTTGTTTCTCATTCTAAAAATGCACAGATCACAAAGAATGTTTTGAATTTGAATAATAATATATGTTTATAAATAAAATTTTATGAAAACAATTATTTCAAACACTTAATGATTTTCACATCCACGCCTACCCGACCTGTTTGATAAATGACAAATGGTCAACAATTTGACAGTTTTACAGTAGTATATGTATCCTACGATGGCAGTTTGTAATTGTGCACTTAAATTCAACAGGACACAAAGATCACTTATATAGAAACCAAAATTGTGAACACCTAAATTCAACTAGTCCAATGATTTTGAAATAATTTATTGTTTTTTTAGGCTTTGCTATTGTGAAATAAATAAGACGAAATGAGTCTGAATATTTCAAAAATATTAATTTCTTCGGACAAGATCAGGTGATTTTTTAATTAAAAAAATGAAAAATCAACTTGGAAAATACACAACTTTCAATTTCGCCCTTCTCATTAGTTACAATATGCTTTGGGTGACTAGGAAATTTTGGTTAAATTATGTTTGTTAAATAAATGGATAACTTATGTGGGAAGGAAAAATTGGAATGGCATTGCAGATGCGGCCTATACACCTGTAACTCAAAAAAACCAACCTTAATGTTTGGTGGAGGAGGAGGGGGAGCCAATACACGAGGATTTTCGTTAATTAGGCCCCTATACTAGGCTCTTATTTTTTAACTAAATTTATTCGTCTTAGAAAAATTGACATTATTTACCTAGAAACCCATTTCTTACATATGTTTTTGCCTAAAAATTAGGCATTTCTTGGATCTAATTTTTTAAGGCATTTATTTCAGCCTACAAAGTTGATATTAAAGACAAAAACAATAAAACTATTTTTTGCCGTTGTAGTCCACCATGGTTATATCAATTAAATATATAACATTTTCGGAGTTCTTATGTAAAAGAGAATGGATTTCTAAATTTTGACTTTATGGACTTTAATAGATCTTGTAATTACAAATATTGAAAATTAGGTCCTGACAAAGAAATGTTACATATCACCAGTTTATTAAAACTGCCAAGTATCTTTTGACCTCGAGCATAAATTAAAAAGGATTCCAATTTCATAATGATGACTATTCCATTACAAAGAAAAACTGCACTTTATCCCGAATGGGTACATTTGTAAATCTGCTTTTTTAAAAAAATCTCGTTTTTGAGAAGGTATTTATAACACCATTTTGCGAGCTAATCAGCCATATAGCCTAATTGTAACTGCATGACTAATGGACCTATCTTCTTAACAAATTTCCTGATTTATATATGTATATATATATAT
>CABFPE010000144.1:1326287-1340426 GCA_900660155.1 Hofstenia miamia | reverse complement strand
ATATATATATATATATATATATATATATCATTGTTTTTTGTGGTATGTCCGGGGCGTTTAAATTGGGTTAAGCATGAAATTTCAATTTGAAGAAAGTCATAATATAATTATAACAAACGTCATGGACTACGCGTAATCCCTGCAAACGGCTACCTATATTCCACTTTTATTAATTATTCTAATAAATAATATATTGAGATTTTTGAAGCCATATTTTTGTCAAGCAAAATATTACTGTATTCTTCCCCCTATGCTATGCACCCTCAATTTATAACTCTCATTAATTTTTCAAGTCATGTGAATAAATTATAAATAATTTATATTAAATATTATGCATTTTTACGAAAACTCGAGAGTTCTATATAGAATATCTGCTTAGATATATTTTCCTTCGCTGATTACGGATGTATTTGCATTTTAAAAGCGGTTGCAAAATTTTTAAAAAAAACTATTTTTGGTATACTGTGTGTGTGCTGAACCTTATTCAAACTCAAATCTAGTCCTTTTAAAATGATATCAATGGCATTGCACACAGAAATCAATCAGGAATCCAAGGAAATTAGTGTTGAGGTTTTAATGTGGTAGGCCTATGCGACGGAACATAGTCGATTCCTTTGATTTGCCGAATGCTATCATTTTTTTAAATTCTGCTGATAATGATTCTACTCATATCAAAAACAAATGCGATATTAGACGAGTACTGCTTTAGACTCTGAATGATAATAATGGATCACTTATCAATGAATTGATGTCAAGGTCAGATTGCAAAAGCCTTATGTTTATTTGTACTTTTGCAAACACATCGACTGTGTAAATAAATATAGGCATATTGATTCACTAGGCTCCTCTATTTGCTCACATCCGAGAACATGCTGTGATTTGAAGTTTGACCAATTTTTGATGAATGCAAAATTTGTTCTACCAGTTCTAAGCTAATCAACACAAACCTACTGATTTAGAAAATTCCATAGAAAATATCCTCATCCAACTAAAAAAATCGCAAAAAAATTATAAAATGTAGTTTTTTTCTATTACCTCAAGCCGTTTAAAATATTATTATTTTTACGCTTTGCTGAATATTTCAATGAGAAATTTCATTCCCAAAAATTTTTTATGCAGTTAATTTAATGTTAGAATTATTAGTATTTAAATCCAAATCTTACGAAGTAGTTGAAGCAATAATTACAAAAATCATGTTTATGGGTTTTTTGATATTAGATTACTTTTTCCTTGTTCAAAAACTAGTATATTTTTTATTACGCGAAATTGGAATGACTTAAAAATTGGCGAATTTGAAGTCATCAGTTGCCACATCTGCCAGGAAAAATAATTTAGGATTTGTGGTATGCTGAAATATATCTATTGTTTCAATACATAGAGCATTTGACGTTTTCTCTTTTTTTAACTTAGCTTTTCTATTTTAAATGGGAAACACGCAATAATTTCTAGAACTTCATTACATTTTATAAAATTAGGCTAATATTTTTAATTTTCTAGTAATAACAATTGGAAAATTCTTTTTATTCTAAATTTAAAAAAGCATTAAGGAGTGTGGAAAATGTCCATAAGCAAAGTCAATTGTAGAAAATTTAGACTGTAGGCGATCTTTTTGGCATGTTTACCACTAAACGCCAATTTGAGAAAACCATGAATGGCTTATATAATTAAGCAGACAAGTTTGTTATTATTTGTCTCTTTCAAATTCTTGTAAACCTGTTGAATGTTTTCTTGTGCTAAACCTCTAATTGGTACCGTGTTTACGTTTTGATCCTATTAATTGTGTACAGCACGTCGCTGCGTTATCAGTTCAAAGCAAGGATTGTTTTCGTTGTGCAACCAATCAGCGTGCGTGTCTTTGTTTGTTTGCGATTGTTTGCCCACAAACTATTCACAATTATTTTCTAGATCATGATTTCGTGTTTCACACTTGCAGTATTTTGGCATCTAAATATTCTCGTACTGGGCTTAGAAAGTAACTGGAACAGCAAACAATTCGAAGACATCAAGTTATTCAAATCCGAGACTATGGTACTAAACTGTTCATCAAATTACACCTGGCAGTATTATGACAAACTCCAAGTCAAAGGTGGAAAAGAGAATCTCAAAAGTGGAAACAAAATAAAAATTTATTCTAACGGAACTTTAGTTTATACAAATGTGGATTATACCGATTCAGGATATTATCGATGTTGTCTAGACAATGAATGTCTTCTGAAAAAACATCTTATTATCCAACCGAAACCAGTGGAAAAGACTGTTTTTCAGCGAAGCAAGGAATGTCCTGCCGAATATGAGCTAAAACTTACCAGCTCTAAGAGCTTTACTTGCAACCCCATTGCTAGCCAAAGAACACCGCATTACACATGGCTCTTCATTAAATCTGGACAAAACGCGTCTGTTAAAATTAAGGATTACAGAGGTTTTAATAATGTCGATTGGCGCGGATGCTATATTAAAATTGTTAATGTTACCAAAGCAAATGAAGGGAAATATTGTTTACAAGTCAAGTTTGGCGATCCCAAGTACAACGGCGAAGCTTGTGTAAACTTAACTGTAAAAAGTCATGAAGAAACTAACTTAATTTCTACAAACGGTTCTAAGCCAATTACTGGGACGGTTGTTGTATTAGTTACTATTTTCATACTATTTGTTTTTCTTTTACTAAGCATTCTATATTTATGTAAGTGCTTTTTAAAGTCAAAACGTCCAATCACTTCACCAAATGAGAGCTTTCCTGGACAAAACATTGATCCTAAACTAACGCCTTTTGCCACCAATACTATTTCTCGATCGGATTCTAAAACTGAAACTGTACCGGTAATTGCTCCCGGCAGTATGCGATTATCAATACCTGTCGATTTGGAATGGGAATATGATCGCAAACAGCTTATAATGGGGGAAGAATTGGGTGAAGGTGCCTTCGGAAGAGTTATAGCTGCAGTTGCCCCTAATTTAATTCCCGGAAAGGAAATTCGTGTCGCAGTGAAAATGCTCAGAGAAGGTGCATGTGATCGTGATTTGTCGGATTTATTATCAGAAATCGATGTTATGAAAAACATTGGACGTCATCAAAATATCATTAATTTATTGAAGGTTTGTACCCAATCAGGTCCGTTGTTTGCAATCACAGAATACGCGGAGCATGGAAATTTAAGAGAATTCTTGCGTAGACATCGGCCTAACGCGCCAAAATCAATAAGCTGCTTACGGTTAACTCAATTGGACTTAATTAAATTTGCATTGGGCGTTTCCCATGGAATGGAATATCTCTCTAGAAAGCATTGTATTCATAGAGATTTAGCGGCACGGAATGTTCTTGTTGCTGAAAACTACGTAATGAAACTTGCAGATTTCGGATTAGCACGTGATATTCATTATATTGACTATTACAGGAAAACTTCTGATGGACGTCTGCCAGTTAAATGGATGGCACCGGAAGCGCTATTTGATAGAATTTACTCTACGCAAAGTGATGTGTGGTCATATGGAGTTCTTTTATGGGAAATCATGACATTGGGGGGAAACCCTTATCCGAGTATTCCAGTTGAACGCTTGTTTGATCTTCTTCGTAAAGGTCATAGGATGGAACGTCCGCGAAACTGTCCTGAAGATGTCTACTACATAATGCGTGCATGCTGGAGATCTGAACCTTCTGAGCGCCCTACGTTTAGCAATATTTCAGTCGACTTTTCAAACATCAAGAAAATGTCTTCTTGGGATGCATATTTAAATCTTCATTTACACGTTGAAGAGCCTAATGTCTTTATTGACATGGATGAGCAACGTAACACGTTTGACAGTCACATTTCATATCAATACAATCAAATTCAGCAAAAGGAAATGCCATCAGAAATTATTAATGCTCTATACGAAAATAACACATTCAATGAAAACAGCAGATATCTACGAAGATCAGCCACTTTTGCGCCAACAAAGTGTTCAAGTGGGTATTCACGGAGCAAACTTCCCAGTAATGAAAGCTCTTGTCCTACAATGTCAACCATTTTAAGTCCTACACCTTCCCATTATCAAATGTCCACCGGCAATTTTTCACAACGTTGGCCTCAAACTCCCCCAGCGAACTCTTACAGATACAGTGCATCTTTCCCTATTTTTAATCCAAATAGCATTGAATCGGTAATTTAAATACTATTTTTGCATGCAATATTTTAATTTTGTGCTTTTTATGTAAATAAGTGTCTTTGTTTTTTTAAGTTATAATTTAATTTTGTGCTTTATTTTATGTAAATAAATGTTTGTTTTTTATATGAATTATATATATATATATATATATATATTAAAGAAATTTTACTTGCAAAATAGAAATAGGTATTCTGTGTTTTTTTGCAACTACAATGTTTAAAAAGTTCACTTAAATTTATTGCTCTCGAAAACAAACCTCAAATCTAAGACATTGCATACTATTATATTTAGTGTAGCAAAACTTAAACCTGGACTAGAACAAAATCAAATCATACGCCATGATTTAAATGTATTCAATCTATTAAAAAGGAATATTGAAAAATTTAACAAAATAATGCTGTTTATGAAACACCTCTTGTCTTATATAGCTTCAAGTTAAGAAGAAACATTTTTTCAAAGTGGAATATAAAAACCTAAAATTTCTAAGAAAACTATTATTAGTTATAAGACTGTATTTTGAAAAATTCAAAGAATGTGGGACCTATCAATCTAAGTTGCTCGTTCTACAACATTTCCTAAATGGCTTTTGCAAATTTGTAACAAATGTGAAATTTTAAAGTTTGTTAACCCGTTTACAACCGCTACAAGAAATATTGATTGATGTGTAAATCTAGTCGAATGACAAGTAGAGGTTGCTATTTAAGATTTTTATGGCAAAAATTGCTAAAAACTGCTGCGACACCCTTTTTCGATATGTTCCTCTTCAGGAACAATGGTTGTAAATGGGGTCAAATCTATTTTCGGGTCATGAATTCCTTTTCACAAAATCATGCTACAAAACCATTGCTACAACTCCCGTTGCAGCAAATAGACAATAGAACTTCTGTGATTGGTTGAGAAGCGCCCTCGACGACTCTTTCTTTCCGCTTTTTCATTATATAATCGTGTGAGATTTTGACACAGGCCATTATCAGTTTGTAAAGATAAGAGATATTTTGTCTAAAAATGAGTTTTTGAAACTGACATCATATTATTTGTTTATCAATGTTCCTCTAGAGGAACATGTTGAAAAATTGAATAATTGTCCCAACTAAAAGTAGACGTGGGTCACCTATATGGTATTTTCCATTAGTTCTGGGCACAATCAATGTATGTGAACATTTGAGAACTCAAAGTAATTCTGTTTTCGCATTATTCGATTGATTTTGGTGCACATCAAAAATTCCTGAAAAATTGTCAGATTTAGATATATGCAGCGAGAGATCGATAGTGCGAAATATACTCCTATTATACATTTTCGAAAGCCCTTCATATGTATTTCATTCGGCCATAAATAGCATTCATATAATATTGCATCTACAAAGTAAAAATACCATGATTATAATTTGTTCCTCTAGAGGAACATTGGTTGTAAACGGGTTAAGTGGCTTGAAAGAAAATACAAATTGCCAAAATACATGCAAATTTGTAACTATACCCTCGAATACAGGCCTGATAATTACAGATGTTTCATGACATGAACAAAAAGTATCCGATAAAATTTTAAAATGTAACATAATGAGGTGAAAAACTGCATAAACTTCCTTATTAAATTGTAAAACTATTGTTACAATTCTAAGTAAGCAACAAATATTTTTATGTTCTCAGGACAAAATAACTAATTTTTAGACAATTTCAAGAAGGCCACAACAAACATTCAATTGCATTTCTAAACTTTTTCATCAATGTGTGGGAAAATTCTTAACAACATTGCTCATCCAAATTAGTTAATCTTGGACATTTGAAGTGAAATATAATGACTGTCTAAACTCTAAACTAGAGTTAACCATAAATTATAGCAACCAACTGTTGTTTTAGTAAAAATGTGACTTATTGTAGCAAAGCATAACTAACAACCTGTTATATTGCACGTCTCTAAGTGTGTTTATGGTAAGTTTTAGAAAAAGCTGCATAAAAAATCAAAGTGACCGTATAACATTTTGGTTGCAAACTCATTACCTAAATGATAAAATTATAGCACTGTGATGATTATGTCCCTAGCTATATGAAGAATAGATCGAATTCTCTAAGTGTCTTAGTATTCGTTCAAATTGGTTTCTATAAATGTCTTAAAGATGATTTTTGCTTTATTAAAAAAATATTTTTCCATAATATAAAAATTCTGAAAGATCTATACATTACAAATTGGACACAACAAAATTTTTTAGCAGTTCTAATATTTGAAATTTTAATAGTTATATAAAAAATCCAGAAGATTTTAATCTGTAAATCGAAGTTGTATTACTTAACCTGTTAATGGTCGCCACTCACTTGATCGTTATCATGCACAATATCACCGCTTTAGCATAATTTTGCTTCCAGATAGTCACTATTATTCGAAACTTGTTACACGTGATTATAACACTAAATTTCATGCATTCTTTGTAAACATCATATGATGTCAATAACAGCGCTGATCGCACTAATAAACAGTAAGTCATCATATGATGCCGGCACCGCTATTAAGGTCCGTAGCCACGCGGGGTTAGGAAGGGTACAACCCCCCTGGAAGGCCAGGCAATCCCTCCTAGACAACAAAGCTAAAACAAAATCAGCATGTAAAAATAACAGTTTTTAATTCAATTGTTGTAACTTTGCCTCTCAATAATGCAATTCTAAGGTCTATTTTGTCTATATTTTCAAAAAATTTTGGCCACTTACTTGATCACTATACTAGATGACCTCACAAGTCAGAAAATCCGCGTACACCGATGGATGCAATAAAAATAAAATGGTGTACAGACGTAGTAAAGTTTTAGCTTATATTATAAAAAAAGTTGCAATTCCCATCAACCCCTTCTAAATGCGTGTCGACATCCTTTAGGTGATAATGCTGGTTACGGGCCTGCGCTATGGTACAGTTGCGCATCAACATCTTATGATGTCGGTCACAGGCAGAATGTAAAATTTTCAGACATCATATGATGTAAATTCCCACTATCAGGTTAAAGGGCATCATTGCAAATAAAAAAACTCTCCTATGTAATATATTCATAACAAATTGTTACACGGGGTGTCCCATTTCTACCGATAGATCCTGGGTTCAGGAAATATAAACGGAACATGATGGGGATCATCAATGTGACATCGTAGGATATCCGTTTTGAATTAAGGCGATGATCTCAATGCATCGTAAAGACTGAAGATTTCTTTGGCAGTGCTACGTGAATTTTTTTGTAATACTTCTAATAAAATAGGCCTATATAAATTCGCGCATATTATTTTGTTTATTAATACACAATTTATTATTCGATAAAATACATACTTTTTTGAAGAGAAGAGAAAATCTTTTTACAGAGGTTACGTTAACAATATATCATATACTGATAGCAACTCTGAAGGCGTCAAAACTGTACAAAACTTCGGACCACAAATTTAACAACAGATCAAAATAAATAATGCATGCTGTATAAAAATGAATAAATAGGGACTCTCACCTATTAGCTATTATTTCAAAATTTTACAAATGAAGCATGCCAAAGTTGACCATAGAGAGGAGCAGATCAAAAATCACGGGTTTTTAGCCAAACTTATTTCATATGCGCTTTTTGTAGGAACCAAAGTTTGAATCAATTTAATTTTTTATTTCAGCTAGAAAAGTTTGAAAATAACATAACTATTTTTGCAATTGCGGTTATAATTATTTTTAGGGGTTTTTTAATTGAAAATTTGGAATACGCATTAGGATAGGGGTCGACAAATTGGACCGATATTAATGCCTGGTTATGAGTCCATATCTAACTTTGATTAAACAGTCTGCCACTGCACCCAATATTGATCCTTGTGTGTGATATTAATTAAATATGAGATAAAATAAAGTAGTCTATATTTAGATAACCATTTGGAATTAAGAACTGGAGATTTACATGAATAAAAGAGAGAAATTTATTCAAGGGTGTCATAAAGTCACAAACAAAAGCGAAGTTAAACAATAAAAAAATTAACCAATGAACATTTTAATAAGAGCAAACCCCGACAGTCATCTTATAAAAAATTAACCTAATTATAATGCAAAGTAAAGTAAAGAAAATCAAAGTTTATTTAATCCATATATCTGGACATTAAAAAAATACTGATATAAATAGAAGATAAAATAAATTATAACGTTTACAAATTATTTTGGAATTTATTGACTGCAAATGACCGCTTGCCATACTCTGTACATTAAGTAACTGGAGTTTTCCAGTGCGTCGGGAACCTATTTTAATATTTTTCAGAAGTGGATATAACACATGATTTTGGATATTAAGTATATTTTTAAATTCATTTAGTATTCTTTTATTGGTAATATCTGAAGGTTTCTTCACTTCACGTCCAATAATGCTTCCAGCTCTTTCTGAAATTGTATTTAATTTGTAATATGGCGATCCACCAATGGCTAATGGAAAAATACCCAAGCCTGCTCAATATTTATGAATTATAAACAATTTCTAGTTTAGTTGTTGAATAGCCGCGTTTCTTTAAGCACCCCTTATAAAGGACAGAGATTTCTTGCGATTAATAATTCGCTTGCTATTTCACATTGAAAATTCAGTTTTTGATCAATATGAATGCTTAGTAAATATATAACTTCTAATCTTCGAATTTCCTGATCTTCTATTTATAATTTATGTGGGTTCTTTACGGTGTATGTAGTATTTAATACAAATTCACTGCATTTTTCAACATTAATAGTTAGCCCCACTTTTTTCTGAATGTCTTAGTATTTTGTCAACTTCTCTTTTAGCTTCACTAAAAGCTGTGATTGTTAGATCATAAGCAAATTTTATATAGAAGTTATTTGGAGGCAATTGCTCAAATCATTTAACATTAGAGTGAAAATAATGAAAGTCTGCTTCACCAGATTATATTGATTGAATTTGAAATTATCATATTAGCCAAACTTCTTCATAAGAATAATAATCCAATTACAGATGGGTTATCACATTATTTTTAATAACCTTAGCAAAATTTAAGAAAAGAACAGAATTTAGATCTAAGATATTGATCAGCTAGAACTTCACATTTTTATGATTGGAATAATTTTTCTGGAAATCTTTTGAATACATAAAAAATGCAATTAATTTGCTGTTTTTGGTAAAACTGATTAGACTGACATGCAATTTATAATTTTTATTCAAATATTACACCTACAGACTGTCATATATTGAATGAAAAGCGTGACGGGCAGGATTGTGGCCCCCAGGGCGCCAATTGCACACCCCAGATTTAATAAAACAGTACTACGTTTGCAATTGACAGAAATATTGAGATATAATGTCAATCTGATGTTCACTTAGAATCAGTATAAGATCTATATATTTTCAATTGAAAACGCGGTTATTGCATATTTATAAAATGATAAAATTGGATGTCAATTAGAGAGAATTAAAGAAATGAGTCAAAATGAAAATCGGAATTAAAACAAAACATTTAATGTGATAACGCTCGTATAAAGATGCATTATTTATATTAATAAGTTTGTAAACTTAATACATGTATGCATGAGAATTTAAATACACGTTGTCGTTGTTGTTTTTCAATTTGCGATTAACTTAAGAAATTTAAGAAATTAAAAATCATAAAAGAATTGTGAAAAGCAAAATTAGAAGTTTATTGATTGTCATTTTTATTTAAACTTTACAAAATAACCGAAATGAAAAATGAAAAACGGGATTAAATGGCCACCTGGTATCTGCATAGAATCCTATACTAATTAATTTTTAAAGTAAAGTGAGATGATAGAATCTAAGGAAGGATTTGCATCGTATATGTTTTAAAATTCCCGTCCACAAATAAAAGAATCATAGAAATAACTTTCACTAATATCTATTGGCAAATCAAACTGAAGGGTAAATCTAAGAATTAAATATTTGTAATTTGAAAGAATTGCATGTTACAGTTGGACTATTTCTTGGAATCTTTTGACATTTTCGCTAATAATGCATTAGCAATCTCTCAAACAACAATTTAAGAGATATTTAGTTTAGAAGACGAAGAAAAATCTATATTCAGAAATTGTTCGAACAATAAAGAAGACTGATAACAATTCTGAAATGAAAAGAAACGCAAACAAAATAATTCCCTTCGTCTGCCAAATCAAAAATCAAAATGGAAGCTAATTCAGCTCGCTAAGAATAATTACTAAATTTCAACATTAACCCTTTTAATCTCAATAATGTTAAGGCTCTTACTCTAGATAATTTATGAGTTCACAAATTCGCTATAGTTACAAAAATATTTTAATGATAGCAATGCAATCACCAGCCTGTGCAATAATTCAATTGCACTATATTCCTAATGTTTCAAGGCTTTCACTAATAAAATTTGGCATACATCATTCAGCGCGCATCTTACATCAGATTATAAGCGCATTAAATTTTCATTTAACGATATCAAAAATTAGAAAAGTGAAATTTAAAAAAAATACTTCTTGGAAATTGATTTTTCACCAAGTGATACTTTAAATAATATAACAACTGAGATAAGACGAATAAAAACTCAGTCAACTATAATGACATTCTTCAAGCCAATCAAAAACCCCTACCACCTTATAATAATAATAAATTTCCGGTATTACTAAAAATATTCTCAATCAAAACTATTGCATGTGTTAGCTATAAAACAGTTTTGAGGTGATATTATATTTATGGCGATGGAGATTAAAATCATTGAAAAATGTAATACATTTGAAAATTATTGTAGTTAATCATGGCTAGGATACAACAATTTTTACCAACTGCACGGTCAATAGTTATTAATATGTACAAGTGTAAAATTACATGAACCCGAATTATTTATTTGAATGTAATTATTGTATGCACGTCTAAATTCAATAACAATTCCCGTTATATATACCAAAATATTTCGTCCCAAAAAGGTAAATGGGCCTTTAACAATAGTCTACTAAATAGGAAACAAGTAACAGATGAAAAAATAAATTATAAATGAACGGTAGTAACTAATAATAATAACATGTGAGTAACATAAGTGAATTCTTTGGCAATTATAATGGTATAAATACCCTTTTACATTAATCAAATTCAACCTATAGCACCGCGTTTTCATTTCCGATTCGCACTAAGTTTGAAATTATCACATCTATTCAATCATTAAAGAACAAATCCTGTGGTCCTGTTATGATTCCTTCTTGGTACCTAAAAATTGCTCCATATTTTATAGCTGAGCCACTTTAATACATTATGTTGGACATTTGACCAATCAAAATATTACACCAATATTGAAAAAAGGTGACCCAAAAGATTGTTTGAAGCATGTACCTACTTCTATTACATCGCCAATTACAAGGATTTTTGAGAAGGACTTTTAAAACCAAATTAATGAACATTTACGTAAAGAAAATATGCCCACTCAAAATCAACACGGTTTTCGCTAGTACATTTCTACAAATGATACTTTGTTAACAGCTGCCGAAAATTGGAGAACAAGCATAAATATTGATTATTATTCACAGCAAGTTGCATGCCTAGATTTATCAAAAGCTTTTACTCTCTCGACCATCACATTTTAAATAAAAAATAAAAATTCCGAGCTTCTCAGACTTAAGCGCAGACCTAATAATCAACTATTACCATAATCGTAAACAAAGTAAAACAATTGAATTCTCAGACTGGATTTTTATTAAAAATGGTGTTCCACAAGGAACAATTTTGGGTCCTTTGCTATTCAAATTGTATCTAAACGATTTGAGTAATTTTAATGTCATACAATATGCTATCTACATCACATAAGTCATCTGAAATTGCTATTAAAGTTTTCGAGGAAAATTGCACTTTTTTGCACACTCATTTTTTACATTAAAATTGAGAATATACCCATCGAAAAATTCAATTTTGTTTAATTCCATAATTGTTTCTCAGTATATATTTAATTTAATTCCTTACAATATTTAGGGATAATTTTTGATACTCAACTTAATTTTACAAAACAAAACTAATGTCGTAAAGAAAATGACGATTTCAATTAAAGCTATTAATAATATATTGCAACAGTTTCCAACCGCAGAAAAATTTAATTAATTCCCATATTAATATTTTCATTTTAGTTATAAAAACATACTGTATACCAACATAAATCAAAAACTTTTGAATAAATTCAATTTGCAAATAAAATGGGCTTTAAAAATAGCAGTTAATCATATATACAATAGGAATACAGAAATAAAAAATTTACAAAAACTTCTAAATCCAGTCATTTATAAAAACGTCATTAACTATTTTCTTTAAAACATTTAATAATATTGTTTCATACCACAAACCCAATTTTCAATTCTCTAAATATTGCGTAGACTGATAAAGTTGAGCCCAAATAGAACACAATAAAATAACACGTGTGTATTCTGGAATTAACATTCACACTAATAATATCAATGCTATTATTTAATTTAACATCTAACAGGTTATTAGCATAAATTTATCTGGCTATTTATGACATCATAATAATTTTCAATTAATAAATAACTGACATAGACTACCATAGAAACCTACAAATTAAGCCTCTTTCATATAACAAGAAAAATTCATGCCTCAACACATCAATAAATATATGGAAAAAACTTACCTAAATCTATAAAACAAATTAAAAAATTAAGAGTATTTAAAATCGAAATTAAAAAATACTTCTGTAGGTATACAAAAGTAAGGCTGAAACACAAATGCAGCGATTTTACATTTTATAGTACTGATTATTCAAAAGACCGCATCCAATATAAATTCGCCATAGCCTAACCTAGTAATTGTAATTCTTTCTGTGAACATTTACTTTGTTTCGGTTATTTATATTGTTTATTTACGATATGCAGAGTTAAAAACTGTTTATATTGTAAATAAAGATATTTCCTTTCCTATCTATTACAAACATGTACGTTGTTAATTTAGCTGAAAAAACTATTCAAAAACAACAATTTAAATCAACAGCTTTGATTAAAAACAAACATCCTCGATAAGCTATGATTAATATTTTCTTAAAACAGTAAATTGAATAGAAAGACAAAAGCGTTTCACTTCAGAAGTTACAAAACATTCTTGCGTCTGAAATTGATTTCTTACCAATTCAGTATTACTTTACACTAAATCAAAAAAGCATTTACAACTAATGTTGATATTTTCTTACAAAAATTAAATTCAAACAAAACTGATTAGAAAACTACACTAAAAAATCATTGGATCATCTGCAAATAAAATGAATTTTTATCCACATTAGAAAGCATGTAAGACAACTATTCATACGAATTCAGCCGGGCGTTTAAACAAACTGTCGAAGCAGCAATCGTTGATTTGTATGTAAAACGTTCCCTAAAAATCATGTGTTAAATCGTTTGCATCAACTACAGGTTGGAAATTAAACACTAAAATTCTCACCTTTTGAAAGCCGCACGAAGTGAATCTGAAATTAACCAAATGCGAATATAGTTCATATTGCAAGCTCCGATTATAAAAAGTGCATTAGAGTGGAGAGTCACTATATGCAAAAAAATTTCAAAATAGGCTTAATTGTCCTGTTAAATTTTTAGAGTTTTTCTTATTTAAGTTGGACGACCTATTAAAAATCATATATTGGTTATTTAAATTATCATGCTGAGAGCAATGACAAGAAGAGTAAAATCTACAGATACAATGAGTTAATGAAAATAGAATAACCCGTTATTTGATTGTTAAAAACAAAAGATTAAGGATAAAACAGAATTATTATACACTTGCATTACAATGTTCTCGTTTCCTTAACTTGGGGGAAAGGAATCATGAGAAAATGTCAATCAACTTATACATGGAAGTGCCGTTTTGATTACAAAATTGCTATTTCAGATCTTGATTAAATTCTTGCTTCTACGAATCGATGTACGGGTGGTCACCTCCTTGATGAATCTTTTCACGACCTGTGTGTGATAAAGCAATTTTCATATAAATAATTGCTTCAAATTTATATATATATATATATATATATATAAAGTTGCGGCCA
>CABFPE010000144.1:1299949-1316813 GCA_900660155.1 Hofstenia miamia | reverse complement strand
ATATATATATATATATATATATATATATAATAGTTAGTTGCATAAGTTTGGAATTTTTTATGCAAAATAATGAGTTTCAATTGATAAACAAGTTTTTATCCTCCCCAATTTATTTCCTAATTTGTTTTACATTGTGGTAACTTTTAACAGAGATGTTGAAGTCTCTTATTTTAAAAATATATTCTTTTTCGTGATTGCAAGATTGATGTATTTTTACAGTGTAGATAGAAATTATCCTTTTTAGATACATTAGGGGAGGTACTAGGAGTCGGAAATAGACCATCCATTATAATACGAAGCAGTCGATCTAAAACATGCAACTGGCATCCGATATATTGAGGGCGTTCATACCCCTTTGACGTGAATAGCCTTTGCAGTTGAACCACAATTCCTCCTTGGTTGAGGATTTGCATTTCCGCTTTTTGAGAGAGACCTTCAAAGGTTCTTCATCTGAGTCTTCATATGAACTTGATTTTTCTTCTGATGAAGCATATGCTTCCATCCTTAAAACAAATAAAAATTATAACTATAAAGGTATATAAAATAAACTTACAATGTAGTTTCAGGGTCAGCATAATCATGTTTCCTCGACCGTTTTGATGGATGTATCGAAGATAAAGGAGCTTCTTTGGAAGTTGCATATCCAATTTGCGCATTTGATTCCATTTGAAGTCGATACAACTCTTTGTCTTCTGTCGACAACCACGAGCCCTTTGAGTCAGTGATATCAAATATAATTTCAAAATTGTGTGACTTTCGTCTTTGAGATTTTCGGTAATTTTCCAGTAGCCGAGATATTTTATTAAAGACTGAGCGCTGAGGTAAAACAGGAAAATTCAATTTATCAGACCACAATTCGATCAATTCATTTGAAATTATCGATATTCGTTTACTTCTTTCTTCAACTGATTGAAATAAAAAAATAAATCTCCCAATGATATCAACTTGCTGAGGCATTTTACTTCGAAAGCATAAAGAATTTTCAATTAAAGGGAAGTCAGTGTGTCTTTTATATCTCTGTTTCAGATTTGTTGTCCACTTTGCACTATTGCGCTCTGTCGATGTTGATGCTATTTTACTCATACTTCTAAAATAAATAAAACAGACTATCATTAAATAACACCCAATGCGCCATAATGAGTCACAGTATAAAGCAATATTCGAAATTAAAGAATAAATTGTTGACACATTTTATAAAGAAATAAAGAAAAAGTAAAAATATCAAACTATCACTAATACAATTTACCAATCAACAAGCAGTTTTCTCATACTAAATACACTGTAAACGTTTTCTATTTGTACGACAACCTTCAGCAATTAGCGGCCATGCCTTCAGTATTAACAAGTAGTGCAGAAAATAATGTCTCATCAATATTGGTACAGAGAAACTTGAAGATCCTCTTTCAAAAATTTTATCCTTTGAAAATTATTGGACGTGGGGTTAAAGTCCCCATAGCCCCTTGTACTGCAGGCAAAGTACATGAGTATGCGCGGGTCAATTTTTTTAAAATGGCAAATAGGAGCTAAATTTTTGAAAATAGCAAACAAAGTTTCAAATTATTATTGATGAGGGAATAGTCTATAATTAATTTTTTGAAAATAGACTATGCCTAATGAAGACGTAACTAACTTTAAGGAATTTAAATCTAAACTATTTGCTGATAATTAAAATATTCTCAAGGATTTTGAAATGGAACATTGTGAATTAATATAAGTAGTTAAGGGGACTCGTATGAGAGGACACTAACTCGGCTTCTGATTGGTCGAGAGCTGATGACGTCACATGTCACGTGACAGACGGTGAATATCAAAGGGGTGGTTGGGGCGTTGAGTCATCTAATTGATACTTGGGTCCCTTTGACAATAATATACCAATGGGCGCCAAGGCTGCCGCGCTAGAGGCGCCCCCTTCTTATTCTTTTTTATACATAGGGAGACGCATGCAAATTTTTGCTAAATCCTAAACTACTCGAAATAAATCTTAGCTTTTTGCACATTCATTCTGAAACTTTTTACGTAGATGTTTTTGCAATTTTCAAAAATGCAAAATACCTTTCTAGTTTTTGAGCTACGGCCATTTTGTTTTCGAAAATTTCAAAAAAATCTTGGTTTTTCAACTTTGAGGGGCTGTAGCTCTAAAACTATTGAGAATTTATGCCTTAGCTCTTCAATAAGTTTTGCCGCCAACACTAGAGGTACAAGATGGTATAAAAATTTTTCGAAATTTCGAAAAAAAATTTTTTTTCCAAAAAATTTCAATGTATTATAAAAAAATTTTTTCATCAAAATGGGCCAATATGGTATTGATTCGAAAGCTCTCATTGAGCTACATCTTTTTCAAGATAGGAATAGGGTTGTGCGATGAATATTTAAAAAGTTCGATACTCAAAATTTTGAGAAAATTGAAAATAAGCGAAAAATAGTTAAATCAAGAAGCGTTTTTGTATTTTTATATGAAAAGTGGCCATCATTAATATGCATTCGAAAGATCTTTCAAAGTTCTACCTTTCTATAAAAAAATATTCAAGATCCGTTCAAAATTGACCGAGCTACGGCCTCCAGAAATCTCAAATTTCATCGAAAACACAGCCCCTTTCAAATTTGACGGTTAATACCTCCGTCAATTTAAAAGCTATGGCTTTTGAGTATTTAGATGAAACCTGTAGAATGAAAAGAGCTTTCGAATGAGCTATAGCATGCCTGAACGCGATAAAAATTACGCTTATTCTCGAAAACCGCACAAAGGGTACTCATCAATTTTAACCAATTGTAATGGGATGTTCTATGTACTTGGCATATTTCTATTATACTAGTTGCAATATAATTTAAATTTATATCTTATGGTTAGGGTTAGGCATTCAGGTCAAAACAATGAAATTTACTTAATATTGGATATCTAGAACATCTATGATGATGCTATCTCTTAGAACATATTACTAAATACTAAAAACAAACCCTTTTTTCATCCAGAAATCCCAAAGGGATGAAGATGAAAAAAGGGTCCCCTCCCTCTTCTTCAATCTAACCCCCGGAGGGCATCCCAATAACTTCAAACATATCTCAAACTTAATCCAAACATTACTTCAGCACTTCAAACCTTCTCCAATATTATAAAACTCAAAATTATCAGTTTTTCATCTCTTCAACCTTCGGAACCTTCAAAAGATCATTGTGATTTATTAGAATTTTATGGGTTTTCATGAAGTATTTACTCATTCAAACATAAGAATTCAATAAAATTACTAATAAAATTATACTAAAGGAAAAGGCCCAACTCAGCCTCATCCTTATGCTTTCGAAGTAAAATGCCTCAGCAAGTTGATATCATTGGGAGATTTATTTTTTTATTTCAATCAGTTGAAGAAAAAAGTAAACGAATATCGATAATTTCAAATGAATTGATCGAATTGTGGTCTGATAAATTGAATTTTCCTGTTTTACCTCAGCGCTCAGTCTTTAATAAAATATCTCGGCTACTGGAAAATTACCGAAAATCTCAAAGACGAAAGTCACACAATTTTGAAATTATATTTGATATCACTGACTCAAAGGGCTCGTAGTTGTCGACAGAAGACAAAGAGTTGTATCGACTTCAAATGGAATCAAATGCGCAAATTGGATATGCAACTTCCAAAGAAGCTCCTTTATCTTCGATACATCCATCAAAACGGTCGAGGAAACATGATTATGCTGACCCTGAAACTACATTGTAAGTTTATTTTATATACCTTTATAGTTATAATTTTTATTTGTTTTAAGGATGGAAGCATATGCTTCATCAGAAGAAAAATCAAGTTCATATGAAGACTCAGATGAAGAACCTTTGAAGGTCTCTCTCAAAAAGCGGAAATGCAAATCCTCAACCAAGGAGGCTGCGGCAGTAGCCCAATCTACAATGATCTCAGGTCGTAAAATGTCAGCTATATGCCGCAAATTTTCAAACAAAGGCGTGCCAATCGCAACACCGACACAATCTGCAATTAATAAACGCATTCTCAGTAATTGTAAAACTGCAAAAGAACAAATCAAAACAATTATTGACAATTCCGAGGCATTCTGCCTTCACTTTGATGGAAAAAGAAATTCTCTGCAAAAAAAAGAAAGAATTGTAGTTTGTCTAAAAAATATTAATCTCGATATAAACTTGGCAGTTATTTCTTTGAACTCCGGGGCAGCGATTAATGTGACAAATGCACTTAAAGAAATTTTAGATGAATTTTCTCTCTGGAAAAAAGTCAAAATGGTGATATGCGACACAACTAATGTGAATTCAGGCTGTAGAAATGGAATTGTGGTTCAACTGCAAAGGCTATTCACGTCAAAGGGGTATGAACGCCCTCAATATATCGGATGACAGTTGCATGTTTTAGATCGACTGCTTCGTATTATAATGGATGGTCTATTTCCGACTCCTAGTACCTCCCCTAACGTGTCTTATTATTTTGTTGAAGAATTAATGAAATGTTTCAATTCTATGAAAAAAAATTACCTACCAGATTGTGCAGCAAAATTCAAGCTGGAAAAACAATGGAACAATGATATGGACTATCTTGCTGAACTTAGATGGGCATATTCATTTTACATAAAAGAAAAGAAGTTACCTCAAATTAAATTTAGGCCACTACCCAATCTTTCACAGGCTCGGTGGAATTCAAGAGCTATATATGCTTTACTCTCTTACCTTTTGGTCGCCAAAAATCGGCAAAATTTAAAAAACGTCTGTGATTTTATTGTCTCTGATTGGGCTGACGTATGGTTTGGGAATCATTTGTATCATTCCGATGATTTCAAAAAATTACATAATTCAATACAAAAGATGGGTAATGAAAAAGCGCTCAAATGTCTTTCAAAACATTTCTCAATTGAACCTTCGAAACTCGCTATTCCTCGGAACAATCGATTGGCAGAGCGAGGAATTAAAACCATGGGAGAACTTGAACAATTTTGCAGAAGTGATGAAACATTGTGTGGTCGTTTTCTGCTTTCAAACGATTTATGAATGTATTTTTCAAGAAATAAATATTATTCTTCAAATATTCAATTTTCTAAAGAATTAAAAATAGTAGGAAAAATAATTAAATTTTACAAAATTGCTTCATAATAAGGTCAGATTTGTATTCTTCAAAATACCACTTCCCAATTTATAGCGTATCTAGGTCAGTATCTTACATTGTAATAACGTATTTTCAATTCACGATGCGCGGGCAATTTTTTATTCGGATTGAAAAATAAATGCGATTTTCGAAATCAGTGCATAAAAGTTCATTTAAAAAGTTGTGAGGGAGGTTCTTTGTAAAAATAGACTATACCTAATATATATATATTAAATAATAATTATGAAAATTGAAAAAAGCTATTATATTATTAGTGTAAAATATCAAGGAATACTTTTCAAAATTTGTGTTAAAACATTGACAGTATTCAATGTAAAAACATGTGAAACGATCGGCAATGCAAAATAACACAAATTTATTTTCGAATATATTATTCATACTACTAAAAAACAAATTTTCTAAATTCCATTTGCGAACTAATTGTTGAATTTCGAAATAAAAACGTAAGACTTATTAAAATATGTGTTTGAAATGTTTTTGCAAATTTTTACTTCATCAATTGAAAATGATGTTTCTAATTGAATTGGTCATATATAAAAGATTAATAGTTCACTTAGTCTGTAAGGAATTGATTTGGTCGTCTTGCATGATCACATGAATAGATTTTCGAACAATATGAGAATGCAATGAGATGTAAGACTTGGAAAAGCTTTCTAAAAACATTGTCATGGTGCATTATGGGGCATTATCAAGTATAAATAAAAATTCACCTGCTTCCGAAATTCACCACGAGAAGTATGTTTTATTTTTTATTTTATTTATTTATTTTGGTTTTTAATTTTAGTAAATTTTTCGTTTTCTTACAATCACATACAGTTTAGCATAATTGAAAATATACAAATAACATTGTTTTTAAATTTTTAAGAAATCTTAGTTATTATTTTAGCCCATTCTTTTTAAAAAAATATTTGTAAAGTTCAATTATGCTAAACTCTACTATTAGTGTAATTTATTAGCAAATATATTACAGTATATTTACCTTGCGTCTGTTGCAGCATAGAAATATGTGCTGAGAATAATAGAAGATCATCAGAGTTCGATTATCGACATGATGATGGGCATACGTTGTATTTCTGTAATTGAAAATGCCACACTAGAATGCTTCATCATATGTTCTTCTGGTTGTAGGACCCCCTATTCTAATATATATATATATATATATATATATATATAAACTCATACTTGCGCTTTGTACCTTCTCTTAATAAAGATTGTCTTATCTTATCTTATCTTATCTTACTATGGAAATTTGAGAAAAGTGTACAAAGCGCAAGTTAGCAGTTCGGTATTAGGGAATGTTTCTAGACTATATTTTTATATATAGGAAATGTCTACAAAAATTAAAAAATATTTTCTAAAGCAATTTTAAATTTACATATTTTTTATTAAAAAAATTATTGAAGTTTCTATATAAAAAAATTTGTATGCATATTGGGCTTAGTACACTTTTTTAAAAAGAAAATTTTCTTATAATCTTCAAAAAATACACGCACACCTAAATATACAGTTTGGAAATGACTAGCACATTCGAAAATTTCTATTTAGAACAAATGTGACTTTCAACATTTTACGCGCGTAGTTTTAAACGCGAATTTTTATTATGCTGCAGTTACTCCTTGCACATCAGGCAAATTAACCACTATTAATAAGCGCGTAAAATTATTAAATCGCATCGATTTAGTAAGTTATGTATTTGTACCACATAATTCTTATAACATATATTAATTGCAATTGATACAGGTTGCTCATTCAGAAGACACAGCAAGAAAAAGCTTTGTTAATGCATCTAGCACGTTGAGTTCAATGAATTGCTGAGCTTAGTTTTGGCAAATTGCAGTAACCTTGAAACTGGTTATTGGTAACTTACTAGGCTAGGACCTCACCAGTATATTACTAGCATCATGTTAAAATACTCTGATGTCCTGCATTACGCATAATTATTTGGAGATTTGTCTATCAACTACGGCCAGTTAGTATTTAATCCTTGTATAACTACATTAATGCATGCAAGAACGAAGACGTAATATAATGTTGTTTGTTGGGCTGACACTACATTATGACCCTGCCACTCGACCGCACCAGTCACTTGAAAGAGATGTTACTACTAATCCACGTAACCGGCAGAAGTAAGCTCAAATTAAGTTAGTAGTAAGTAGTAACCAGTTGAGCTGTACCAATAAACGAAAAATCTGGTTTAAAAATTCATTCTAAATTAAATCAAGCCGTCTCGTGTTTTTAAGTTATAATTGTTGAAATAAATGTTTTTGATAAGAATGTGTTTGTACAAAGCGCAACTATGCGTGTATTTTGTGTACAAAACGCAAGGCTGCGGATCATGCTAACTTTTTTTTCAAATTTGTTGCTTCTGGTAAAAAAATCATTATATATCAAAATACTAATTATAATTATATTTCCATAATTTAAAAGTTGCAAAAGTGCATAGTTTTCGAGAAATTTTATCTGAAAGTTAATAAGGTGTACAAAGCGCAAGCTAGCGGGTTCTTAAAATGTACAAAGTATGAGTATATGTATAAATATATATAGAAAACCCCTATCTGCACTTGAAATCATTTCTAGCTGTAACTTATTTAAAGAACATTAAAATTGTGATTCAGAATCTTTATTTATTTTGTTCTAGAGAATGTTATCATAAAATTGTGCAAAAAGTAGATGGCCACGTTTGACAAGAATGCCATTGCCATTGTTGAAGTACAGAGGCACGCATCCAATAAGACAGCTAGATGTGGTTTTCTACTAGAACAACGCTTACACCACCAAAATTAATAGCCATAATTTGCCATGGGCGTGAATCAATTGTCCAAGCATTTTGGTCAATATCATAGTTTTCTCATCAATGATGAAGATTCGTACATAGTTCATTTCAACTTGCAATGTAGGGAAGGTCTTTGTCCTTAATTGATTAAATTTAGTTGTTGTTGGGAAGTGGAAGAACAGGTATGTTTGTTTATTGACATCAATTGCTGCTGTACCAGTAGTAGATAAGTTTTAAGAACTAATTAAAAGAAAATTGAATAATATTGATCCGCCTAGCCCCTTAATATTCAGCAATATTTCTTTAAAAGTTTTTAAATTATGTAGGGCACTATCAATCATTGTAAAAAAACGCTGAGAATTGAAATTTAATAAATTTCAATATGTTCTCTAGTGTTTCCTCTTCATGCAGTAGTTGCTGTACGTTAGTTATGCTTTTGATGACAATTTTTGAATTTTCAAAATAATCATTGAAATTCCGAATTGTTGTTATTTGAGCATTCTTCAATTTCCAATATAATTTTGTTTAGTTTAAGAATACCAATTTCTTCTAATTGATTTTGAAGGTGAAATTCTTCTTGTGGCGAAATCATCATTAAATCTTCTTGATTCAGTTCAAACGCGAATGTGAATTAAGTTCAAAAATTACTTCTGCGGAAGTAGTAAGCTTTCTTCCAGTTTTGGTCCGCTTGGGTAATAAATTGTAATCCACTTCTTTTTCAACTGGTCACATCCCAACATCGTGGACTATCTAAAATGAATTCACATGATTTCTTTATGTAATATTCAATGAGTTATTCATTGAAAAAATCGATATTCCGTGAAGAACAAACAAAAAAAGGCGATGACACCATATTGTTATTGCCTGTTTTTGTCATTTTTGGGGAGATTGCTTAAACTAGAAACGATATGCTGGATTTTAAAATGCGATTCATCCATGTGATGCGTCCAGTGCAGTTTAAATTGTTGAAAAATTTCATAGGCCGTTGGGTGTCTTTTTAAAACTAGTGCTTCGTTCTTCATAAAGTTTACATAATTATCATATTCAGATAAAACATAATTCGTTGTTTTCTCAGAAATTGTTTTATTGTCAATGTTGAATAGCCCTAAACGATGACAACTAACTTCAATATTTTCTGTAGATTCAACTGGATCTGCTTCAACAAACTCTCTCTCATTTTCGTCTTGTCTATCAACACCAGGTGTGCAAAAATTTCAACTAAGGATTCCTCCTCACTTATATAATACCGTTATAGAATCTATTACTGTTTTTTAAATAAATTTCCATTATATATAATAGGATGCTCTTTTGAATTTACGCCCATGCATCCTACCCTATAGATTTCATTTGAATAGAAGTTTGGCTGTTAATCACTCACCATCACTAGACAAATTCCTAAAACGATCAGGTAACCCGCCAGGATCCATATTAATCTTTTCTGCAAATGGTTGTATTCCTTTAGAAGATCATTGGTATCATCTGCAAACATTGGCAGCATCAGTTACTGGACCTTGACATTTTTCTTTAGAAATATTGCATTCCTAAAGTTTTAAGTGACTTTTCAGAACTTCATCAAGCTTAGAATTGATTTTACATATGCTTTAGATTTGAGATCACTAGCTTTTGATTTAAGAAGATTAATTACATTTCATTTGCTTTCCTTAATACACCGCTATAATTAAGTCTTTGCATTGCCTTGGATTTGCTTTCCTTAATACACCGCTATAATTAGCTTTGCATTGCGCTTGGAATTAAGATTTGAATCAGCGTATTTCATTGTTTTTGCATTTTAGGCAGGTGTTGTACAAACTATTAATTATACTTGTAATGTTTAGTTAGGGGGTCTCTACTCTTCTTAGACAAATTCATTTCATTACGCATCTAAATTCGATTTGAAAAGCATCTGAAATTTACTTATTAACTTCGTACTTTCATAGTTAACTCGTATACGTCACAATATTAATATAAAGCATACCTCAACGACATTTCAGAATTTAGTTTTTTGCTGGCTTGAAAACGACTTCTTAGTTTATATTTCTTTAGAAAGCGTGCTAAACATTCAAAATAAAATGGTATTTACAAATATGATGCAATAAAAATTTAAAACATTAATGGCTCATCTTATTATTTTCTATTGACACAAGGACCTATCGGCCATGTTCGGACTGAAATACATTTTTGTACAATACTAAAATAATCAAATGTAAGTGAGGCTATGTTTAGTTGATTCTAAGCATACCACAAATTAGATCATAACAGGACAAATGCCAAACTTTGGCTGGATCGCAAATAGATCAATGTAGAAAGAAACAATGGCATTTATGAGTGAATGCGTCAATATGGGCAATTCTCACTATTAAAATTTCTTAATATTCATTAAATTATTATCTATATTTTATCAATTTCTTGTTTAGATATATACAATATGAAGAAAGATGTGTAGGGCTGTTAGAATTAAATAAATTTTTGCAATTTTATTTTGATGTTTGTTTAATCAAATTATTAAATTGTACTTTGTGATATATATATATATATATATATATATATATATAACCATATTACCATCTCTTATATAAAATATCAACATTTTATATTACTGGCAAAGTAAAATTCGAGAAAAATTTGGAGAAATCATACCCCAAATATATATAAATATAGAAAATTTTACAAACACACGCATATATATATATATATATATATGTCCACTGAAATTTCCACTGAATAGTGTTAAAATTTCGTAACAAAAATCACTAATTATAAAAGTATACAATTGTGTTGGTAATGTAGACCAATATCAAGAAAATTTCAATCAAACCTTAATACAACCACAACTCGACCGGACCTTACGCGCGTAACTTTTTGCAGCTATGTTTCAATCTTGATTCCAAATATAAATCTCATTGTTCTTAGAAATCCAGTTTTGTTCCTTTTCTAAGTCAGGTTTATAATTGGGTTAGATTCACCTTCACATTCCAATAAATTTTTTATCTTAGCACTCAATGTTTTAAATTTTTAAAACTAAATACTTAGATAGCATAAAGAATATTCGAATCAATAATTGTAGAGAAGCTGCCGTAGTTGTCTATGAAGATTTGACGATAGAACAATTTACCCCTAGCAAGTATAGCAACCGCCAAAGAAGCTACTTTACAGTTTCAATACATACCCAAAGCTTAAATGAATACACATCTGTTACTACATTTACTCGGTCACTAGGTGTAATTCTGCTTGAGAAATGTCTGCAAAATATTAAAAATAACTTTCAACTTTCTTGTTAAATCTACATTATGTGATAAACCCAACAATTATAGTAATTCGGAATTTCTCATTTCTTTGTATTACTCAAATAGCCAATATGCATGTATTGTGCTTTTCAAAAGTTGTAAACTTTATTGTNTTTGTTACAATACCATTCAACAATATCCCCTGCTTCGATTTTTTTTCTCCTGTAAAAAAAAGAGCAAACATCACCAATACACAAATCTTCTTTCGATTTTGTTTCAGCTACTCAGAAGAAGAAAGCAAAACATCCGATTTGACAATTTCCCTATATTCCTATATTTTCTCTATACTTTGAAATTGTTCCTATATCTTCCCATATTTCTATATTTTCATATATTTTGAGGAATTTTCCCTATATTTCCTATAATTAGTAGTTAATACGAGTCTTTAAACATTCTTGAAAACCTTGAAAATGCCTGGAATTTCAGAAAGTCGCTGAAATCCGTGAATTTTCTTTTACATTTTAAAAATAGGTCCTTTATTTTCAAAGAAACTAGACTTATTTAGTTAATTTTCTTTTTATTATTGTGGGGGATTGAAAAATTACTCACATTATTTAATTTACATTTTAAATGTTCATTTTTTAGTTTGAAATTTTACAGACATTAAGCCTTTGGTATTAATGTATAGTTTTGCACCAGATATTCTATATTTATTATATTTTATCCTCCGTTTAATATTTATGCGTAATNCGTAACTTTTTGCAGCTATGTTTCAATCTTGATTCCAAATATAAATCTCATTGTTCTTAGAAATCCAGCTTTGTTCCTTTTCTAAGTCAGTTTTATAATTGGGTTGAATTCACCTTCACATTCCAATAAATTTTTTATCTTAGCACTCAATGTTTTAAATTTTTAAAACTAAATACTTAGATAGCATAAAGAATATTCGAATCAATAATTGTAGAGAAGCTGCCGTAGTTGTCTATGAAGATTTGACGATAGAACAATTTACCCCTAGCAAGTATAGCAACCGACAAAGAAGCTATTTTACAGTTTCAATACATACCCAAAGCTTTAATGAATACACATCTGTTACTACATTTACTCGGTCACTAGGTGTAATTCTGCTTGAGAAATGTCTGCAAAATATTAAAAATAACTTTCAACTTTCTTGTTAAATCTACATTATGTGATAAACCCAACAATTATAGTAATTCGGAATTTCTCATTTCTTTGTATTACTCAAATAGCCAATATGCACCTATTGTTATATTCATAAGTTATTTCCCTTTTTTTTTTTATTACTCAAATAGCCAATATGCATGTATTGGGCTTTTCAAAAGTTTTAAACTTTATTGTTTACTAGGATCTTTTGTTACAATACCATTCAACAATATCCCCTGCTTCGATTTTTTTTCTCCTGTAAAAAAAAGAGCAAACATCACCAATACACAAATCTTCTTTCGATTTTGTTTCAGCTACTCAGAAGAAGAAAGCAAAACATCCGATTTGACAATTTCCCTATATTCCTATATTTTCTCTATACTTTGAAATTGTTCCTATATCTTCCCATATTTCTATATTTTCATATATTTTGAGGAATTTTCCCTATATTTCCTATAATTAGTAGTTAATACGAGTCTTTAAACATTCTTGAAAACCTTGAAAATGCCTGGAATTTCAGAAAGTCGCTGAAATCCGTGAATTTTCTTTTACATTTTAAAAATAGGTCCTTTATTTTCAAAGAAACTAGACTTATTTAGTTAATTTTCTTTTTATTATTGTGGAGGATTGAAGAATTACTCACATTATTTAATTTACATGTTAAATGTTCATTTTTTAGTTTGAAATTTTACAGACATTAAGCCTTTGGTATTAATGTATAGTTTTGCACCAGATATTCTATATTTATTATATTTTATCCTCCGTTTAATATTTATGCGTAATCTATTTGTACATTTTATAGGTTTATCTTTTTTATAATTTCCCTTAGGCAAAGTGGTCGCTATTGCTACTATCAGAAACACTGGGAAACAAAATTTCCTCAACTTGAAGTAGGATATTACCTGGTGCAATACTTCAACAGAATGCTTTAGATTTTAAGTTTAGAAAACCTTTAATATCAAAGTCCATGAGCATAAGCATATTGTTAAGTAACACCTATGGTAAAAAGCGTAAAGAAGCATGTTGAATATTGAAAACTAATGCTATTAGTTTTTAAGCTTCGTCTGAAGTCTTTTCACAGGCAACAGAGCCAAATGCTTCTGTTTTGGTCAATACTGTAGACATAAGAGGCCTCTCTCTGTCAGTAAGCCTACATTAACGCCTATCTGTAAGCACTCTTCATTAAAGTTCTCACAGTAATCACTGCGTTATCAGGATGAAACAGATTGCATTACAAGGATTGAAATTTTAGGGACGCAAGAGAATTTCATTAGAAATTAAACGTTGCAAGCAAAGCAAGCTCACATTAAACCTGCCTGCGATAAAAGCTGTAGAAGCAATCAAGAAATATTTAATCTTATGCAAAAATCGAAGTGGTCAAATTTTTTCAGGAGTTATCTATTGTTTAGTGTTTCGATCGGTTTTGTGTGGGACTCCTAGATTATGCACTCTTATACTTTTGTTGTGCTCATTGAGATTGGGCGTGTTGTTACCCTGTGAAATGTACATGTATGTATTATACTTGTGTACGTAGCTGCAACCCATAGCAGCACCTGAATTTTGGTTTGTTTTAGGATGCTAAATTTTTAACGTCTACCTTAAAAAGTGCTTGAACATTTCTTGAATTTGTTTTCTTTTTATGAATCCTATTTTTATGTTATTTCTCAAGTTATGTTCAAATAATTCAAACATATTTCTTACCTCTTATTTTGATTTCAGTGAGCGATCAGAGATTGGGGAACCAAGTATTGCATAGAATGGGAGTCTAAGTTTTTTTAATATAAAGGTGTTCATTAAAACAATTAAACATGGCTATGTAAAGCGAGAGATAGTTGCTTCGCCTAATGCAAAATTTGCGGCAAGGATTTCAACGTGGGGAATCAAGACTACTCGACTGTAGCACAACCTGCTAAAGGTCCTCACCAACAGAAACGATTGAGCGAATTAGGTATGCTTTCGAATTGGCTTGTATTAGATGTCTAAGTATTTTTTCAATTTTAAAGAGTTATTGAGAAATTGTTTTTTAGGCGGGAAGGCACGGCTCAATTTAAGAAATGATAAAGAGGCAGAGAACATTTGAGCACACAATGATGTTTACACAAAAGCACAAATTCTATGAACATTGAAGTAAATTGTAGAGAATTTCAGTTTAACGCTTCAAATGCCATTGCCCCAATTATACAAACAATGTTCCCTGATTCGGAAATAGCTAAGAGATTTAATTCAATTTGGCATCTCAAATTTTTACTTGGAGCTTGTCTGTGAGTTGTTATCAAAATCCAAATGCTTCGCAATAAAATATGACGAAACAACCATTGAATAAACGAAGAGTCAAATTGACATAAATGCTAGTTTTTATTCCAGTGACTTCAAAAAAACACTTTCTATCTTCATCAACTCATTTTGTGTTTGAACTTTTTTTACTTAGTTTTGTAAAACAAATTCTCCATTTTAATCATGCATTTACATTAATCTTTTAATCTTCATCAACTCACTACTTGATATTCGGTCATCAAGAAGACCGTCATTACAGTTAACGCGGAAAGATGAAGTTGTTGAATCATTGCAAATCCTTAAAATCAAAATCAATACGGTCATGCTAGTTCAAGCAGTGTATCACGCACTGTGGTATTCTTCGACGCAGCGTTAATCGCTTACTGAAAGATATTGGAATGCACTCATTCAAAATTACAATGGTCCAACAACGTACTTCTAAAGATAAAATGGGTATTAAACAATCCGCACGTGCTCCAAAACATTTTTTGGTAAGACGAGGTATATTTTAGTTTGGACGGTGTTGTAAACTGACATAATATGGTTATTTGGGCATATCAAAATCCTCACGTTACAAAAACGAAATCATTGCACTCTTCGAAATTGTTTGTTTGGGCGAGCTTTAGCTCAGAACACAAAATAGAAATTTTTTTCTTTGAAGATACTGTTAACCGAGATAACTATACACATTTATTGCAACATCACNTATATATATATATATATATATATAATGTGGGCCATATTATAATGAACACTGTGCTTTTTGTGGAAACGTGTCAATACTTAATATTTGTGGGTAAATATAAAAATTTGACTTATTACTTTTAAAGGAAATTGTTGTGATGTAGGCTTACAATATTCAGCCTGCGATATATTTTGCATTTCATATATTCGAATTTAACTCAAAAGCTTAGTGACACATTATTATGAACATTAATAATGAATAATAAGATTTTGTCATTACAACAATATAAAACATTCTAAATTCATATTTCTGACAACCTAATAAATTCTCTTCATAATTTAAATAAATAACAGTTGGTATATACTTTCATAGTTACATAAGCTTAAACTCTGATATTACTCATCACCATATGTTTTCTCAAATCAAAACTCTTCTATACTTAAATAAATATTCCATCGGCGAAGTTGCATGTATGTCTTCAGTTAGTGTAGGAACTGTTATGAATGTGAAGAACAAAAGAGGTCCAGTTTATCATACTGTAGTCAAAAATGAAATCGTGGACCCAAACACAAAGCAAACAACCGCCAAAACTGGATTATCAAAAAATATTGTCATTAGAAATCCTGATGTCTCTGCTTCACAAATTCAAGAGTTAATTCAATATCAAAAAATTAACATTTTTATGAGAACTGTGAGAAGAAAGCTGCATTCATTTGAGTTTAAATCAGCCAAGAGAATTGCAATAGCTAACATCAATGAAGAAAAAAGATTGCATTTGCACATCAATACAAGAATTGGTCTAAGGAACTGTGGCAACCGGTTGCATTTTCTTGATGGAAGCACTTTTGATTGTTAATCTGGGTCTCAGAAGCGTGGTTGGCATCAGCTCGGAATACCGAAACATTGAAACATTGAAAGTTAAACACCCCTTAAGAATAATGTCTGTGGTGTCATAGGTAGAAGAGATGTACATGTAGGTTGTCTATATATTTGTGAAGGGATAATGAATGCAATGAAATATGTATGTAGATGTCTTACAAACTAGATTGCTTTCACAACTTAGCAAATGGGAAAATGTGACAACATGCTGGTAATCCATGTCAAATAGAGAAGAAATTAAGGAGTTTTCACAGTTAACTTTATTTGATTGGCCAGATTTAAATCCAATAGAGATTGTGTGGGGTTATATTAAAAACAATTAATGCAAATGCAAACACTAACAAATAAAGAGCAATTAATTTGCCTCCGTATGCAGAAATTTTCCATTGATGGGAAGATGACAGATGCGGTCAGAAACTGCATAGGTATCATGCCAATACGTGATACTGCAAGTGTTATAGAGGGCAACGGCAAGGACATATTAATAATTGACTTTTGTTTAATGTTTGTGTTCAGAATACTTTTGTGTTCTTATAGCATGAAAATAACAATATGACTTTGAGAATATATATAAATAAATTACTATTATGCACAAAAATTTACGAGATGTTCTCTAGACAAATTATTTTGGTCGATTAGAGATATGGTCAAATTTAATAATAAAAATAGTTCCAAATTTATCATTTACATTAATGAAATCCCAGAAATTTAGAAAAAAGCTTGTGATCATAACACCACACTATATATATAT
>CABFPE010000144.1:1266456-1277020 GCA_900660155.1 Hofstenia miamia | reverse complement strand
TATATATATATATAACAAATTATTGTTAACTTCATGCACATTAACTTTGTGTTTAGTCAAACAATTCATCGCCTACGAAATTCTCGGGATGACTGCCTGGTAACGTACGAGGACAGAACTGTTGACCAGTTGAAAAAATTTAAATCCAAATTGCAAAATTATCGATTGGACGCTAGATATTCATCAATATTTAACTGATGAACCAGTGGATGAATTTCATAAACCAAAATGTCTAGACAACGTACAGAAAGCATTTAAGATCAGATGCGCATGTAAGATATTTGATAGCATTCAAACTGCTAGCGTATTAGAGAATGCCACAAAATGCAGCACTTCTAGGCATTATAGAGGATCAGGACATGCATTTTTCCATAACTACCAACAACATTATTCTGTTTTCGTGGTAATGAAAGCTAATGAAATAGCCTATAATCTGTTGACTCATTACGATCCCAAAATGGATTATCATAAAAGTTCTATGATAATTGAGAAAGCATCACAGATATTTCCCCAAGCTAAGTGGCGATCAGCCATCATCTGATCTCTGGTCTTGTGGCCACCGCTCTCTTATTTTCATTGCATGCCATTTCTGCAATATAAAATGTTGCCAAAAATGCCTGTCAACTATTACATTTTCTAAATTACTTTGGTGAAGAGCCTCAAAAATGCCTGTAATTCAAAGGGATGAAGGGCGCTGCATTTATTGTCTAAAGCACAGAACTAACACACGTGGGGACTGCAAACAATTTTTTTGTCCCACACCTATGTGCAATCGTGATCCGAAAAGGAATGCAAAATAAAGAAAATAGAAACTCCTGAGAAACAAAATGTCGAAGTTGGTCGCGGATTATTATACACCATCTATAAAAAGAGCAAAGAAGACTAGGAAGTCTATAATTTTCGACACATTAATTAAGGAAAGGGATATAACCTTGTATTCAACAATGGAATCAGAACCTGTTTCAGCCGTAAAAAACGTGAATACTAAATTAGAATCTGTGACAAAATATTTGACTGCAAATTTGGACTCAGTTTCCATTGCTCAAGATTTGAACATTCAATTAGACTCCGTTTCAGTTGCTCAAGACTTGGAATCCGCTTCTGCAAAATGAGAAGAAAGAAAGTTGTCATTCGATAAGCAAACCTGTGACAAGTGTCATCTTGGAGTGCCTCTTGATAATTTGCTAATTGAGAAAAAATGCCTGCACTATATTTGCAGATCTTATCTTTCACGAAAGGTGTGCAGTGTGCTGTTCAAATGTGCTGACGCTGATAGGCATTCAATGATATTTCGCTACGAAAACATATGCAACGTTCCTGGAGTTATTGGAGCTCAAATAACATGCCCATTTGAAAGGGGAAAACCAATTTTAAAAATTTTATGTTTCACTTAGAAAAAACGCACAAAAATATTCCTGCAACGCAAGCATTGCGTTCCCACTACAAGACTGCAAAAAAGGCAAAACATCTATCCGCTAGTTAAAAGAATGCCCTTCATGTGAGGCCGTTTTTTTCGATTAGATACCATGTAAAAGATGTTAACAGCAAATTAATAGTAAATACAAAGAGCCCATCAAAAGTATTAAGTGGCACTGAATGTATTTCCAAAAACATTGGAGGTGCAAAGGTTGAATATCATTCCATTCCACCTATTGGTTTCTAATGCAATTATTGATGATTATCAAAAATATATTATGGAAAAAGCAACACTTCGTATGAAATACGTTACATTCTTGCAGGAAAATGAAGGATATACAGTGGGCATAGCAAAAGCCACCGTTTCCAAATCAAAAGTCCTTCTTCAAAATTTAGTAATTTCGATAATTTCGCTCCAGCAGATTGGCAAATTTTTTTTCACAAAGGGAGAATCATATTACTATAACGTCAGGAATTTAGAAATATTATTAATGAGAAATTGAGTTCGGGTTTTTGCAGAAAGTAGATAAAAACAGTAAGAGAGCATTTCATCAATTTTCTGTATAAAAAAAGTTTTATCTTAATATGATCGACATATGCTAATGGAGGATCTTCTTAAATTTCAAACTTCCTTTGAATAACAAAGACGAGAGCAGGAAAATATTGTCAAGACTTCAAGAATGGAAGAAATGCTGCCTCTCTTATTTGCAAAAGTGTATATTGTTAATTCAGAGACATTAAGCGAAAAACTACTTCTATGCAAAGATACTTAAGTAAATACTCAAATTTTCAA
Source organism: Hofstenia miamia (assembly GCA_900660155.1). Classification (NCBI taxonomy): domain Eukaryota; kingdom Metazoa; phylum Xenacoelomorpha; order Acoela; family Hofsteniidae; genus Hofstenia; species Hofstenia miamia. Next base: position 1,274,811 of record CABFPE010000144.1, on the reverse strand, counting down.
AGAAGCAAACTATCATTTAGCTATATCAGCATACCTAGTATCTGGTCACAGGGCAGGTGTCCCGCTAAATATTCAGGTTTTTGAAATTCGCAAAGCTATTGAATCGTATCAAAACTACATTAAAGTCAATAACTGTCAGCCAACATTTGTAACTATTTCTGTTTCTAAGCATAAAGAGGAAAAATGGAAATGCGCAATAAATTTTGCCGACCAATATGTTGATGTGTTCATGTCATATTTCAAAGTCTTACGCCCAAAGTATGCTGCTTCAATACCAGAGTCTTACTTTAACAAGCGCGAAAATTTAGAAGGTTTGACAGGACCACAAAAACTGCGCATACTAAATGAAATCAACATGAATGAAGGCGTACATTTTTTGTTTATTACTGCCAGTGGTTCTCATGTCGAGGGGTCAACTGACGATGTATTTTAAAAAATATTGATCAAAACATCACGGTGAAGGATTTGTTAGATTTTTACCAACTTTGTGGAGTGGTACAATTGCTACGCATCTAGCGCTCTTATGTAAAACTGACAAAGACCAAGACAGGTTCTGCCGCTACGTATGCCATTCACGAGCTGTCCAAGAAAAATACTACGTCAATCATTCATTATCACAGGATTTAGGGAAAATTTCAGAGAAAATAACAATATTAACACAACTCAATACATTCTCTGAAAAAGCAATTGAAACATTCTAATATGGTATGTTATTTTTTTTGTATACTTTAGACATTAACACTATCTTTAGTTTCAATTCTGCTTTTTTCATTATTCAGGACCTTTGCAGTTATTTAAAATATGTCTCCTATTGGTTCAACTGAATAATGAAGGAAGCAAAATTAAAACTATACGAAAAATATCTTAGTACAATGGAGAGATTCATTTGATTGTACGCTTCTGAGAATGCAATAAAAAATATAAAAAATATAAACTATATCGTCAACAGTTACGCGAAACTAAGAGCACCAGGAATGGACTTGAAAAAAGAGAGTTTCACAGCGGCCGCAGAATTAACTGCAAACTTCCTGAATAATGAGGGAAGCAAAATTAAAACTAAAGATAGAGCTAATGTCTAAACTATACGAAAAATAACATTTTCATTGAAGTTTGGGCGCTCTTCAACATTGGACTTAGGCATTTTTACGATCCATATGAATCCTTAACTGTGGACGAGCAGTTGGTTAGTTACCGAGGTCGGATACCAGGGCATACGTACATGCAATTTAAACCGTAAAAATATGGTGACTCATTCATTCAGGTTGTCGAAAAGGAGAAGCACAAAAGAGAAATCTAGGTAGACACATTGTGATTGCGCTTGTAAAGTCATTTTTGAAATTGGAAGAGACATTTTTATCTATAGATTCATTCCCTACCGGCAGACATTATAACGCATTGCCTAAAGCTGTTGGCACTATGATGAGCAATAGAAAAGAAGTACCTCAGTGTTTCGAGGCAGATCGAGGACGGGAGGTAGGCTCCACAGATTCTTTGTAAGATCATGAGAACAAAAAATACTTTTATATGTTCTGAAGAAAAAATACCATAATGATAATTAATTAAAATCATAAATCAATGTAACAATAATAAATGAACTAGTTTCTAATGATACCAAATTGATTTTGATAAGATCTCAATTATGAAATAACCCATTTAAATTCATCATAAGGATTATCAGATTGTTGAATAATAATGAATGATTATTTAGCCGCTGAAGGCATACACAACGAAAAAACAAGTCAAGTTTTAAGGTAGTGAGGACAGTCACAGGAGATGAAATATGAGCAAATGGATGAGTAGGCAAAGTTGGAGAAGGGCTCAGCAAAGAGGAAAGCCATCAAAGATTTCTTGAAGCTCGGTGGCGGGAAAAGCAATCAATCGCTGTTGGAGGGTTGAGTGTTAAGATGTAATTAGCAGCAGTACAAGCACGATTGACAAAAAACGTCATGTCCCCTTTGATGAATGGAGAAAGTGACATCATCAGAGCGAGTGTACACCGGGAATTAGAGAACTTAATGAAATCAAAAAGATCAAGATCCAATTTTCGAGTGAGCAGTCGATTGAACAGGAGGAGATTACAGGCATGGAAGTATAGTGACAGCGGGAGAGTGAAAAATTTGAGAAGGGCGTCTTTGTATGGCAAGGGAGAGATCCATTTGAAAGTACGCTTCTGGAAACATTCCATAGAGTGGAAAAAGGAACGAGAAGGCCACCAAAAGACATGCAGAGAAGAATGGCACGAGGAATGGACTTGAACAAAGAGAGTTTCACAGCGGNNNNATTTCTTTTCCCCACCACCGAGCTTCAAGAAATCTTTGATGGCTTTCCTCTTTGCTGAGCCCTTCTCCGACTTCGCCTACTCTTCCATTTGCTCCTATTTCATCTCCTGTGACTGTCCTCGCTGCCGTAAAACTTGACTTGTTTTTATTTTCTTGTTGTGTATGCCTTCAGCGGCTAAATAAAGTCATTGATTATTATTATTATTATTACATATCCAGTCCAATTTAAGTTTGCAGCAAATTGAACTCCAAGGAAATACCACATGTCTTGGTAGCGCTAAAATCAAGGTGGTTGACAGAGGACCAAGTAAACGAATGCTCAAGATCAGAAGAAATGTTAGAAGCAAAAGATCAGCCAAAATAAAAAATCGCAGTGTCGTCAACATACAACAGGCAAGACGAGTTGAGAACAGAATGAGGGAGGCCGCTAATGACAACGAGGAAGAAAAGAACAGCAAACACTGAGCCTTGAGGGGCACCACTAGAAACGGGAACAGGAGAAGAGATAGACGGGCTGATTTTGACACATTGGTGGCGATTGGTCAGGTAAGACTGGAACAGTTCGATGAAATCCGCATCAAAACCAAATAAATGTAACTTGTCAAGCAGAATGGAATGAGGGATGTCAAGAAAGATAATAAAACCAGGATCATTACAATTAGAGTGAAAGTAGCAGTTTCCGATCAGTGTAAGTTAGTAATCGTAGACCGACCAGGAAGGTTGCCATGCTGAGAAGAGATGAGGTGACGAATTTTTGGGAATACATAACGAAAAGCAAGGCGTTCAAAGATGATAGACAGCCGAGATAGAATAGCTATTGGGCGGTAGGACGTGACCTGCGAGGAGGGAAGCTGATTAGATCATAAGAGTGGAGAAATCCAAGATGTCTTCCAACAGGCGGGGTAGCGCTTAGAGGATCAAATGAAGGAGTAAAGATGTTTTAAATNGGTAAAAATATAAACTATAATGAAATGTGCATATTTACATAATTATTTACACAGAGTATATAATATATTTTAAATATATATTTTTATACTAGACATGATGACTTCTTCGCCAATGTTCTTCATACCTTCTCAATCTACATACACCATCTAGTGCATAAAATCTGGGCACAATAACTGGCTAAATATTTGCATAAAATCAAATTCATATTTAGTTTTCAAACAAATGACATACATTAGATACTTTCTGAAAACATGTGATTAGTATTTCAGCCTGAACATGCCAGGAGTTAATAATAGAACTGCATTCTCTTTACAAATTATATCAATTATAATTAGTTACGCAACACATTTCACCATAATCGGTTCTGTTTTCAAACTTGTAATAAACTCATAGCTGAATTTTGAAGCAATAACTAGAAAAGTCTGCGTTGTATCAGTAAGATTTGTCACATGAAGCATATACAAAGAAATTTGGTACCATGTGGTTTAAACTTATATTTATATATTTTTTAAATAAACGGAGGATCAAATGAAGGAGTAAAGATGTTTTAAATTGATAGAAAGCGTGGAGGAGGTTTTATGAATTACAAAGGAAGTGACACCATCAGGATAGCAAGGACCAGACAACTTGCAAGATTTAAGCATGAGAGAAATATAATGGGCGCTGAAGTCAATATCTCAAAGTTGGATTAGCGGGGAGGCAGCAGGCGGACCAGGGCACATGGAGACAGGTTCAGAGAAGTTAGAGGCAAAATACGGGTTGTGCAGATCAGCTTTCTCCAGGTCAGAGTGTGCAGAAAGAAGATTCCATCTCAAATTGGGGAGCTTTGGCTTGGAATGAAGAGAACGCAGCAGGAAGGAATAAGAGTCTTGAAGAGAACTGGACGAGAAGCTAGACAGAAGAGAGATTTTGTCAAGTTACACAAAATTGATGACATCTTCTGTGAGAGAAGCACGCTTCGGAGAAGCAGTGGTACCAGAATGGCGTTTCTAAGACTCATATTTACTTAAGGAGTGCACAGTAAGGGCCGAGAAATAGAAAGGAAGACAAATTGTCAACAAAGTCCGGAATAAGTTAATCAAACGCCAGTCCTTATACGGGTAAAAATATAAACTATAATGAAATGTGCATATTTACATAATTATTTACACAGAGTATATAATATATTTTAAATATATATTTTTGTACTAGACATGATGACTTCTTCGCCAATGTTCTTCATACCTTCTCAATCTACATACACCATCTAGTGCTTAAAATCTGGGCACAATAACTGGCTAAATATTTGCATAAAATTAAATTCATTTTTAGTTTTCAAACCAATGACATACATTAGATACTTTCTGAAAACATGTGATTAGTATTTTAGCCTGAACATGCCAGGAGTTAATAATAGAACTACATTCTCTTTACAAATTATATCAATTATAATTAGTTACGCAACACATTTCACCATAATCGGTTCTGTTTTCAAACTTGTAATATACTAATAGCTGAATTTTGAAGCAATAACTAGAAAAGTCTGCGTTGTACAAGTAAGATTTGTCACATGAAGCATAGACAAAGAAATTTGGTACCATGTGGTTTAAACTTATATTTATATATTTTTTAAGTAAAAGTTTCTCTTAGAATAATTATTATACTTAGAACGGCCATAAATATCAAATTTCACATGCTATGACATGGAAAAAGTTCTCAAATTTTGCAAAACTTCTGGGGTTTAAATGCATCTCACATTGAATATAAATTTCGCGCTAAAAGATATGAAAATTCAAGACATACCTCAAGACAAAATTACACAAGGCAGTAGTTTTTTTATCGCAACATTGTAGGGCGTCAGATAATGATGAAATGTATTGGAGGAGATAATTTGGTAGAAGACGAAAAGAATTTCGATGCCACTTGTTGATGTTGAAACTCGGTGAAACTTAACATATCAATTGAAATGAATATGTCAACATCGGAATTAATTTGAATGTGCAGGCATTGTAGTGCAGAGTTCAAATGGACGAAATCCTCCAGAGCTTTACTCTAAAAAGAAGTTAAACAATCATTAAACTTCACTGGCATTCTAGAACAATTGGAAGAAGCAACACACATGAATTCACCCACATTCTCGACCATTTAGTCTGTTAATCCTGTCGTTTATATTTGTCAGAGAAATACGTCAAACAAGAGTGAAATTGTTTAATTGTTCAGATTACTTTCTGGTCTAGAAAAAAGATTATGAAACTACAATAAATCAATAGTACATTATAGCTGTAACTTTGGCCCCGCGCTGTAAAAACCTACTCCTTAAAAGCAAGCATGAATTCATTTTGATCGCTAATTTCTCTATATTTGGATGTCGGTTAGACCGAAACTACTGACAATCAATCGACACGCGTTGAAATACAATAAAATACATAAAAAGTTAAAAAAAAATAATGGATATACACCGATAACTTTACATAATTAAATTCGTAGAACGTGATTGAAAGTTACAAGATATATTTATGTAAAACTTTTTTTAGTATAAATTAAATCTGAAAGAAGTATTTTTTTTTAGATTATTGGAATTATCACGGAAAAGATAAATGGAAAGAATAGAAAATGTGGTATCTAAAAGAGAGGGCTACAGTCCCTATTTGAATGACTTAAGTCTAGCTTCGATTGCTCTCATGCCAATTTGATGAGTTTGCAATAATTTCAATATACTAACTAAAACATTATTTTCAATCGTGAGTACCTCATGCTTAGACTAAAAGTCCAATAACTAGAGCTTGAAAAATGGTGGCTAAAATCGCGGAAATGACGCCAAAGAATTACAATTATACATAAAAAATGGCATTTAAAAATTGCTACAAAAACTTATAAATGAAAAGTGTGTTATAATGACAATTGTAAATGAAATGTTAAATTTTTTTGTTTTTGCATCAAGAATATAATGTTCAGGGCTGGAATAATAGTTTAAGCACCTTAAGCAACTCTTTAATACCTAAACTGATATTTTTTTCAAAATAAATAACTTTTTCGAAAATTTGATCTTGTTACCAACTATTTATACTTTTTTGTTCAATTATTAGTCGGTAGGATACCTGACTTGATGCTGCCATTTTTATCATGATCATTTGGATGTTGTATTAGAAATGCTCCCTGGTAGTACCATCAGTGAAAAAGTCATGGAAATTATTGAAAAATCGAAGCTCGTGTCTCAACTGGTTTGTATAGCCGGAAATGATCGTCCCTTGATATATGCAAACAAAAAATTGAAAAAATCTTCGCAGTCAGGTGTTCTGGAAATTTTGGATCATGTGAAAGAATCCATAACCCATCAATTCAATACGGCAAGGAAAAACTTCAAAATGTTTTGGATAAAAATATTGGATTGAGTGAAATACGGATGGTGAATGAGGCAATGTCAAAGGGGCATGAAGTCGTTGGAAACACTCATGTATCAAATTGGAATTTGGTGGAACTTGCTGTTGGGAGTACAACCCCTATTGTTTCTTGACATTGAGGAAAATTTGCGATACAACAATATCTTAAGAGATAATCGACTTTGTGTAACTGAACGATCAATTCAGAAACAAACATTTTGTCATTGTAATGCATCAATATAATTTTAAGCAACTTTTAACCACCTTTTTCTGTAGTTTTATAGAAACAATTTAGGACCTAAATCGACAATTTGTTATCACCTAAAATGCCAGTCCTGATAATGCTGCATTTAGCCAACAGTCCCAATGACTAGCAACTGGAATAAGTGGTTGAGTCAATCCAGCATCTTTCATGAAAAGGGATCCTGTGGTGCGGAAATCTGTACTCAATTACTGTTAATTTCCCTTTTACTAATGGAAAAGAAAAATGACTTCATATGCGATAAAAGTAATAGTGAGCTGAAGAAAGCCTGGTATGTAGTACAAATTTTAACTGAATGTAAGCACCAATCAAATTGACACAGTACATTGCAATGCTATAAATTACTCCATGAATTATAATAAACTATGGCTGGGACGTAAAAACCAAAAAACGGATATAAATTTTCACAAAAATGTGTAAATTTAGCATTTCTGAACACAGTAAACATTCAATTTAAAATCACCAAAATGGCATTTGTGGAATTGGCTGCCACTACTAATAAAAAATATAACTTTCTCATTACATCAGCATACCCTTAGGCATTAAGAAATTGTTAGCAGATTTTGCGATAAAACATCTGAAGTGAACCTCTTTGAAGAAAATACAAATTAAAACAGCATTGCTAAAAATGGAGTAAAATAGAACCATAAAAACCCTGTTGAGTTCACTCTAAATTTTCTCATAAATGACCTTAGTATTGGAAAACATGATTATATACGTTCTACATAATCCACGCTCCCCCATTAACTCCAACTCCTACAGCCAATACTATACATCCGCATTATACAAAACATTTATAATTTATGCAAAGCAATTACGATATTTATAATTTCGGTTTTAGAAAGCAAGCAAAATATAAAAATCGGGAGAATAAATTCACTGAAAAAGCAAAGTGGTAGGAAAATATATATAGTTCAATATAATTAAAAAAACTTATATTGTATATATTTTTTCAGTTTTATATGATATTGTACTTAAAGATATATTACCTCATGCTGCGAATTTGGTTAATTCTATAAAATTATTGGTCTACATTTTAAGTTTTTATGTATTTTATTGAATTTGCCATAGTTTTCACTCTGTATTAATTTTTAATTTGTTAGCCGTGAACCCTATTCTATACCTTCGCCCAAAAGGTAATTTGTATGCTTAAAAACAGTCATGCAGACATTCCGTTTGATCATCATATTCAGAAAATGGTAGATAAGTTTAATGCTGCATTTGATTCTCCAATTAAAACGGTGGTTTTTTGTTGTGGACTCATGTTCCTTATTCAAAATTACTAGACATGTTTCATTTTATGGTATTACTGATTACTGTTGGAGCAAATTAGAGAAGATTCAAAAACGTGCATGTCATCACTAAAATTACCTATATTTGGTAAATACATTCAAGAGAACTAGGCTAATCTTCTTAAAAAGATTTACATAACAATCCCCGCTTATTAGCTGGTGGAACAAACAAACGGCTTCCAACGATATCGTCAAAAAAAATTCTATATTCCATA
>CABFPE010000144.1:1188834-1212018 GCA_900660155.1 Hofstenia miamia | reverse complement strand
ATTAGCAACAAAAATAAAAAAGAAATAATGTGTAAATATCATCTAAGATCATTAGAAGCTCTTCAAAATATTAGATGTTTATCAATATTTTGGAAAAGAAAATCGAAAATTTCTAATCATTTAAATCAAATAACAATTACATTTGGTAAAACTAATTATAATAGAAAAGTAATGAAGAACAGATTCCTAAATTATTCAATATCACTATGGAACAAACTGGATTACAGCACAAGAAGTGAAAAAAATATTACAATATTCAAGAAGAAGTTGAGAAACATGATTACACAACAAAATATCAATTATCTGACTAATTATAGAATAAGAAGTGCAACTCAAGAACAATAAGTAAAAATATTTTTTAAATTTATGTAACTTGCAAATGTAACCAAGAAACAAACATTTACTGATATAACTAAGCTCATATGAAGAAAGTTGCATTATTTATGTTCTTAATAAGTTTGTAAACTTAATACATGTATATGTACATGAGAACTTAAATATATGTTGTTGTTGTTGTTGTTTTTACTGCTAATCATAAAGTTAGTTGTTCTGTATTACCTTATCTTATAGATGCTGAAAACATCCAGTGATTAACACTCTTATCTTTTATACACACAAGATGTGAGAAGAAATGAACTGCTCTTATTATTGCAGTATTGTACACACTAACTTTGATGCTGAGTTTTGTATTACTACTCTCCATCATTTGCTTTTTTACTATAGCATCTGCTAACAAGCTCTAACTCACGTTGACTAATTCCTTTTGAATGCAATTCTGTGTTAAGTGTGGGTAGGGCTGTACTTTTAGTAACTGCTTTATTCTATTAATACTTTTAGTTGACTTTGACTAACTATATCATAATCAAACACTGTTTAGGTGTGGACAGAATGTTGCAGTTCTCCTGTTGCAGAATGCTGCAATTCTCCTGGTAGATGATCTTTCATGAGGCCTCTGGCCAACTCTGATCTCTGAATCTGCCAACAAGTAATTGCCTTTGTCATCAGTGGATTTTTCCCAAAACCTCAGCTCAATGAAGTAATTTATGTGTTCCCTATCCTAACTCAGTGCAACCCTCAAGACTGGATGTAACTGACTTAAACTCAATTTGTATTGCATAATTTGTCTTTGCAACTGGGCAGTATCACTAGCTGCTTAATAAATATTCATTTAGCCATTACTGAAAAATATTGGCTTTAATTAATTTAAATAGTTAAATAGATAATTGCTTGCAGTATCCTAGTCTATATTGAATTAATAATACATGCTCAGTCCCATTATCAGTCTATTTATAAGTCACCTACATAGTCTAATTAATATAAAATATAATAACCTATGATCAGTTATCCAACCATTTTCTCTGAGGTTTTTGTTATTGCATACATGTCAATGAAAGGATCAATAGTCAGCTAAACAGAGAAAAACTCCTAATTGTACCCCTAACATAAATGCAGTTTTGTGGTTTGTTTCAAGGACCCTCAAATCCCTCCTGATGTGTGCCCTCACCACTACTAATGCATTGACCATTTAGCTTGACATGATTTAATAATAAGCAAACTGAATTAAATATAAAGATAACATTTTCAAAGAATTTACTTCAACAGTTTTCCAAGTGATTTTTCTCTATTTATAGTTTCAGATCCAAAAGTACCTGTTGAATTTGAATTTTGAATCATCTGCCAACATGGCTGAAAAATAATGGAAGCAATTTTGCCCTTTTTGTTTTTGCCAAATTGTTTTGACAAATACTATTTGGTAAATGTTGTTTCTTAGTTGCATTTTACAAAATTAATGATGATAAATCTAAATTGAATTTGCTTTACAATTAATATTAATTTAATCATAATTCAATGACAATCTTCTAAGACTGACTAATCTCTTCTTCATTTATCTTTAGCAGCATTAATTCTTAGATTATGCTACATTACAAAGACAATTTAATTATGCAACTGGAATTTAATCTTTCTCTTGAAAAATTACTTGTTATTTACTTTATTAAAAAGGAAGAATAATAGATACCAAACTAATAGAGAAAATATCTCTTGCTTACAACCTTGCTAAAGCTTCTCACATTAAACTCACTCTTGTTGTTTTAAATACTACCCAAACTCACTTAGTTGGAGCAGAAATGTATGAACTCAAGTTAAGTTTAATTTCTTTATTCTCTGTCCTACTAATTTTGCTGCACTCAGTTTAGCAGACTATAGTTCCTCAATGGCAGCATTAATACATATTGATCTATATCTACACAGAATATGCCCATAACACTGAATCATGTTTGATAAACATTTAGTAGTAGATATTTTATTTCAAGCACAATTGTACAAGTTAATCACACAAAAACCAGCACCTGCTAACATTACTGACATTCATGTCAGCTTCACATTTATGCAATCAATCAACACCTTAAATGAAATCAACAGCATTTGTACCAACCTAAAAGCTGACTATCCAACCCAAAATATTTGTCTTCACATTAATATATCTTTGCCTTCCAGTAAATATCACTATTCTGCAGAACAAATACTGCACAACATACAACAAAGCTTAACAGCACAAAATCAAATTGATTTAAGAAAAGCTTTTTTTTGAAGTACCACAAGCACCCAATGTCAATGCCAAATCAGGACTATGGCTAATTGGAATATAATTAACTGAAGATGCTAACTTAAAGTTTCCTATATCTCACAAAACTCAGGACACCATCTGAAAAAAAAAACCACAAAATCTCTGTTGTTCCTATCTCTGTGTGATTAAAGAATTGGGTTTTATATGGAATGTCCATACTGGTGTCACCTCAGGGAAAACAAACTAAACCCATGAATCTTTTCAAAAAATATTATAATTGCATAATCTACAAGGAAACCCCTCTCAGTTCCTTACCTATCACACTAATATGCAACAAACTTGTCATTGCAATGAGAGACATTCACATGGTATCAGATACATGCAGAAAATACATGTGGGGATCAATGTGTGATACAAAATTATACTCTCTACTGGATACTAATGCACTGTTATCATCAACCCATCTCATTTGTTGCCACAGCATTTGACACTCAATTACTATTATAAATCAAGTAAATGTCTCCTGGTAATAAAAAATGAAATTTTCTTTAATTATCACAGCAAGTTTTACCCAGAAACCTCCTACAATATACTGACTACTACCCTCAAATATAAAAAAGACAGTACCGAATGCATTCCAATAGAAATCATTGAGCAATCCATTCATTCACTGCAAGAGTTGCAAATGAATGAAGACACCATACTATCAACAGTGATGCCTTTGACTCCATGCCACCTAACAACAATCAAAGAATATAACATTGAAAAATTAGACTAGGCACTGAGATATTACCATCTAATCCAGAATGTATAAAAACAGATGTGTCCACTTACCTGATATGCATCACAAAAGCTACCCTCTGTCTATGCAACAATAGTGGATCACCAATACATTTCTATTAAAGAAAGCAACATCATTTCTTATATTGAAATGTGTTTCACCAAAGCTTGGACTAAAACAGATATAGCTCTTTTACTTGAGCCACACTCACAACTTGTTTTCAATGTGGAATGCACAACATCTAAAATCATTTTATTAGATACAACAATTGATTGTCTCCATCCTATTTCCATAGATCAAATCTTTCCCTCAAATAATAGAAGAGTCAATCATACTTGGTAAGCATGTAACACACTATATCTATATGGTCTTAAAATTCTTGTCCATGCACAGAATGATTCCTTTTTAGATGGCAGTAGAAGGTCCAAACATTATTGTCAATGCAAAAGTTTGTAGGAGACAAGAGCTGCATCTTAGTATTTGAAAAACATTTCACAAATCATATGCAGGGCTTCATTGTTTTCTAATGCCATATGCTTCAAAAGGAAGTTTAAAAGCTTCAAATGCTTTACATCCAAAAAATGCTCATTTTTAAATGTAGAATCACTTGGGTTGACTATAGAGTGAACTGTACCATAGAACTTAATGTTGAGGCAGAAGTTCACTTAGGTGAACATTAACTAGAGTAACCCTGATTTTAACTAATTCCAGGTAACTTTGCTAATTTATCTTTGTAAAAAGTAACTGTTTAGAATCATAAGAAAGAAACAAACATCCAAGATAACCAATTTACATGGCATCATGTCAAAGCTCAATATAAAATCTCAGTTGTTTTATTAGATCTCAACCAATATATAAAGAGCATGTAATTGTCATGCATTCATGCTAGCCAACAGGCATAATTTAACAACAGTGTAGAAATTATATGCATGTTCATGGTTCATTCAACAACCTATTTTTTATAGCCTATAGCCTATAGCTATACATGGGTTGACCAGGATCCTGAAAACTTGTGCTCACTAGTCTAGCTGTAAGTTGAAACAGATTAATTCTGAGATTGTTGTATCTGTTGGTTCCTGTTTCCATAAAAATACATTCTGTATTTGCATGCAGGTGTTAAACAGGTATTTGGGGATTTCTTTCAGTGTTGATTTTGTGATAATTATGACATGTATTTTCTGCACAATTGCTATTCCTAATGTCTGATCCAACAGTTTTTCAAGATTTTATTATACTATTTTTCCTTCAGTACATGTATGATTGTCACATTGTGTTTGTCAATGTTGACATCTGGGATTTCTGCTATCTAATCAATGTATGCCATAATGCTCTGTGCTGTTTCAAGTGTAAAATCTTCATTGAACATTATGTGCTGCACATGTAAGATTTTTCAAGTGTCTCATTCACATCTTGTGGATAACTAATTATCACGTCTACCATGGGTCTGCTATTAGCATCAAGTACTAGTGGTAGATTTCTCCCTTCTGTTTTTTGAGGTTTTTAATATATGGGCTTTTGTCTTTGGTGATAGTTTTTTGAATGCACAATGTCTCATTTCCATAGTTCCCATAAAGTAAGGATGTAGTGTTTCCCATTAATTAGTTTTTCTCTCTCTTTTGATCATATTGTCTGCTCTGAGGAAACATGAAGCTGGTTCATCTATAACAGTCCATTGTCTGTGAATCTGTGCTGATGGTCTCTACTGTTTCATCCTTGAATTGGTTTGCAGTTGACTGCGTCAACTCTTGAACAGTTGTGGGTTCATTAGTGATAACATCAGCCTTGAATCACTTTTGTATCATCATGGTTCTTCCCCCACTTACACCTTCCCCTGGAACTCCATCTGTCACACTACCCTTGAATCAGCATTGTGGACTTCTGGAAGGAAAGTTTTTCGGCTTTTCACCAGTTTTCTGTGTGCCCTGGAATTGGCATTGAATATCCATGGTGGCAGAGGCTTGATGTCTATTGGTTGCCATGCCCTCAAATCCGCATTAGGGACTACTTGAATGCCTTCTCACTTTACATCATCTATTAGTAAATTTGTTGTTCTCTTCCTATCCACCCTTGAATTGACGTCCAGTTTGAGAACTTCTTCTCACTCTTCTTCTGTTTGTTGTTGAGAGTTCCTTTTGTAGAATCATGGGGGAGCTCTGGCTACTCTAGCAGTACTGGGTAACTCAAGAGTTTAGATCAAAGGTTGCAAAGTCTACCATAGCAGAGAGTGATCTGCATTCCAACAGAAAACATACATTGGTGGTTCACTGATTTTTGCCTAACTAATAAAGAAATTCCATTCCAAAAAGAACTTCAGCAGTGACCAATTCACATGGCATCACACTGAAGCCAAACCTTTGAAGCCATTCCTACTTGCCAAGGTGCTAATTGTATGTCTCAAGTATTAATTTCTAGCTCAATAAACAATTTATCTCATAGTTCTCTTATTACAGCTCATGTAAATAAATAATAAACAACAGGCACATAATTGCCATGCATTCATGTTCACCAACAGCAAAGTATATTTGCAAGGTGTAAATTATCAAGTGCATGTACAAACAGATCAAATAAAAGATAATATTCCCTACATGTAGTTGTAACCTAAAGTGGCCACAATTTGGGCTGTCACCATTAAGGAGCTATTTGTCACCCCAGACCTGGTGCAGTTTCCTCCGAAATTGTCGCCAGATCTTAAACAACAGTTATCATTAACAAATCTTTAATCAATGAATCTAAAGGGGTTAATAGATAAATAATTGAAAAGATCAAATTTTTTATTGTGTACTTTGCTACTGTGACTCAGATATTTATTACAAAAATCTGTAACTTATTACCTGACTTGTTTACAATTTCAAAGCACAATTTCCCTCACAAAGTTAAAACAAGCAATCACATATAATTCAAATTGAGGGTACAAATACTAACACTATCAAAATAACCACACTCAAAATTCAAAAATTGATTAAAAGAAATTGATACAAATAAATAGCAGTAAATCAAGGAATCAAAACATCAAAAAGATGCAACACCATTTCAGAGTGCCAAAAATAATAAGTTTGAAAAAAGTATGCCCTGAGTGACTCTACACTTTGGTCTCTGATTGTGTCACACTCTCTTCCTCAATGGTTTGTGCATCATTTTCCTCTATTTGCCTAAATTCAGTTAATAAGTTTAAATCCCATATTTCAGGGTCATAAATATATTTATCTCTTGCAGCCCTTTGAGGCAGTACTCTTGCACCTAACTTTTCATTTCTGATATCTGCTGTGAATTCTTCATCAAAATTTTCTTCAGGTAGGCTATCTAAATAATTCATATTGTATTCAATTTTGTTTCCATTAACTCAGCTTATTTTAAATTTGACATTCTCATCTATCTTCATTTCTTCAATAGCTGCCATTGCCCTCTTCAAATTTTGAAAATGTAATAGTCTCTCATTATCTAACATATACTTATTATTTGGTAGTGTCTGTTTAATCATGTAAGGCCCAGACCAAACCATTTTTAGTTTCCAGACTTGATTTGTGCCAGTGAGTTTTATAGTTGTGAATGCATGTACCTTATCCCCTACTTTGTGCATGTGACCATAGATTTTTTTATTATAATTGCATTATTGTCTCACCACTGACTTTTTATATTGTGACACATTGTCTCATGTATTGCTGTAATTTGGATTCTAAGCTGATTCACATATTCATTGTCCATCCTCTTGCTATAGTTGAAGTATTGCATTGATAGAGGCATGGCAGCTTCCCTGCCAAACATTGCTTTGAAGGGGGTCATCCCTGTCATTGAATGCACAGAGGTGTTGTAAAAATACTCCACCATCTCAATCACCTTTCTCCATTTGTTCCTGCCTATTCTCAATGTTGCCACCCTTATCAATTTGATTAAAGTTCAGTTTAATCTCTCTATGACTCCATTGCCTGGAAAAGTCCACTCTCAAATTGTGGTCCTTTGCTGGTTATTATCACCAACATTGGACCAAATTTTAAAATCCATTTCTTCATCACTATCTCAGCTGTTGTTTCTGCTGTTGTGTTTTTCATTGGGATCATTCTTGCATATTTGGTGAAATTGTCCACCATTACCAAAAGGTGGTGATATCCCTCTTTGTCCTTTGATAGCATTTCCAAATTGATGTGTATTATCTCATTAGGTTGTTGTGTAGAGTCACTTGGGGCCCCTATTTTGATTTTATTCTTTTGATTATTTTAGCACTCAAAAATTAGAGTTACATCATAGTAACATCATGATTTGTTGCTATCAATTTCTTTTAAATCAATTTATATATTTTCAAGTGCAGTTTTTTTGATCAATTTATTATTTGTCCCCTTGATCCAAAGCTATGTGTTATTGCTCATTTAATTTTGTGAGGGAACTCATGTGCAAGTTGTAAGCATATAGCAGGTAATAATTTATGAAAATTGTAATAAATACTTGAGGAACTTGTAGTAAACACACAATATAATTAATCTTACTCCAATTGTGTTTGATCCCCTTTTGGGTTTTATCATGGATTTTAGTTTGATAATTTCTGCTTAAGATCTGGGGACAATTTGGGAGGAACTGCACTGGGTCTGGGCAACAAATAGCTATTTAATGGTGACAGCCCAAATCATGGTTGCTTTAGGTTACAGCTATGTGTAAGTGTAGGGAATAAGAGCTTTTAATTTTATTGTTTCATTTTGTACATGCACTTAATAATAACACACTGCAAATATAATATGCTGCTGGCAAATGTGAATGCACAGTAATTACATGCCTTTTGTTTTATTATTTATTTATCTGAGCTGAGATAATAGAACTCTGAGATAAATTGTTTATTTGAGCTTGAAATTAATGCTTGAGACACACTAATAGCACCTTGGCAAGTAAGGATGGCTTCATGGATATGGCTCTGGCATGATGCTGTGTGAATTGGTCACTGCTGGAAGTCTGTTCTCTATGGATAGTCTGTTATTTCTTTAAGTGAAACAGTGAACCACCAATGCTTTTCTTTTGCTAGAATGTGGGTCACTCTCCACAATGGTAGCCTTTGCAACCATCAATTTAACCTTTGAGTTTCTCAGTACCACTAGAGTAGCCAGAGCTCACTCATGATTCTACATGGTGACCCTGACGTGATTCTGAGCAAATTAGAGTGTCAATCAAACTCTCTACTCTATTCTGTTGAAGTGTGCAGGTGAATTGATGCCTGGATGGGTACTCCAGTTGTGAAGCTTGCATCCATACCAAAATAGACATCTGATTTCACCTGATGATTGCAACATAGTACAGAACTGTTACTTGTTTTCTTATTGTATTTGGTCTTGTTATTTTTCTTAGTGTGAGTCAGCTGGGATAGTTGTTTCCCTGGCTGTGAATGAACCTCACTACCAACAGATGCATAACTTTCCCTCTTATGTTATTTTTACACTGCAATTCTGTGTTCTGAAGCTGTAACTGAGCTGACATTATTTTTACTCATTTTAGTTGTTACTTTGTTGTTGTCTTGTTCTTCTAGAATTTGGATTTATTACCATACCCTACACTGTGCTGCTTACTGGAACTAGTTTTTGTTTCTGTGAACTCAGTTGGAGTTTTCTCTCAAATTGTTGGAATTGTTTTTCTGTATTTTTCTTATATTTTTCTTGATGGATTTCAATAGTTTTTCTCATTAAGGGACTCCCACACAGGTTTCCCCTGTGTGAGTGCTGGCAACCTGGATGTTGCCCCTCACACCATTGGAATTAATTTGTTAGTTGATTTATCTTCTCCTACTTGTGTTACCCAGTCACAGCCTGTGACCTTTTGTCCTTTGTCTTTGGATCCCATTCAAATCTGCCCCCTGTCACCACTGTTTCCAGAGCCTCAACCCACCAAGGTCAAGCAACTTTGAGCAGCTCTTGCCAAGCAAACAGATCAACGTCTTGCTTGTGAACAATGCCTTGACTCATTGCAAACTGAGATGCAACAACAAGCCAACAAAGCTTATCAGAGAGAGAGAGACATTTACTCAACTTGATCACTGCATTGGAAGTTCAAATCCATAGTTTGTTGACACCTCCACCTGCATTTCTGCAGCAGCAGAGCACTCCCCCTCACTCTGTGCCTTCTCAGTCTAGATATTCTGAATGCATGACTTGCAATGATTTAAAAGAAGTTTTGGATGCTTTTTCTGAACATCTTTCTGATCATGTTTTGCAAATGATTTCAGCACACTTTCCTAGTGCCCCTGTTGTATCTACTGCTACTCCACTGATGCCACAATTTTTTACTCCAGCCACTTCATTTATGACTGGAGGTCTACCTTTATGCAATCAGCCTTAACTCATGTTTCTACTTTAGCCACTTTTGCCACTCCTGTTCCATACATTCTGAATGCGACAGTTTCACCCCCAGCACCAGTAAATTCTTGTGTCACCCTCACAGCCATGACTCCAATTACGCCCCCACAGTCAACTGATCTTGCCACATCTGCAATGAAGAGTGGACAAAGTTTTACCAAATCAATTTTGCCCACAACTGCAGTTGTAAACAAAACCGCCAATCTGCTTAATTGCCATTCCATTCTTCCCAAATTCACTATGAAATATCACAGTCTTTCAAAGAGTGGTTTTTGCTTTTCAAGTTAACATTGAGATGCTGCCATTATTCAATTTCCTACTTATTTACAGGGTCTTGCATATAACCAATATATGATGTTGGATCAAGATGTCAAGACTAACTATCAACTTCTAATCAGTTATATTGAGGACCACTACAAGGCACCTCATATCAAACATCAATACTTATATTACACAAGTACTTATATTATGCAAGTGGAAAGATTGTTTTGCTTAAGTAAACAGACACTGGAATACTCAAAGCATGATCTTTTCTCATACATCTGTCAGGGCTTTCTGCCAAACATTTGCAGTCACCTTGAACTTAAGTGTCATCCTGAAGATGATCTCAACCTGATTATTCACAAAGCCATTAGCATTGTATACATGCTTCATAACACCACACATATTGACAAGGATGCTGGAGAACTTAAAACAGGTTCCTCAATTCAGAGACCTCTTGCTACATTGAGCACTACTGCTCCCAAGCCAAAGACAGAGCTTGAACAAACTTGTTGCTATTGTTGTGATCAGAAGGGCCACACCAAGCCTCAATGTCACACAGTAATTTGCTTTGTCGCCAATGGCAATGGATTTATCATCAATAAGCCTGAGACTGAAGAGTGTTCTCCTGATTTGCTTGTCAGTTCTATTGATCTGTCAAACTAGTTGGAGCACTGCCTCCTATAAAATGTGAGCACAGTGTTTTGGTTATTACCTCACTACTGTGTACTAATGTTATCCCTGTGGATATAAATGGATCTTTGGTTAATGTTACTATTGACACAGGGGCCTCAGCCTCCATCATCAGCAACACTTGTTGCTCTAAATTATGTTTATCAAGGGACAACTTATTTCCATCCACCTCACACCTGTTGGATGCTTCCAGGAACTCATTGTCTCTAAAGTGTCAAGTACCAAATCTGGAACTACATATTTGGCAGGAATTATTTTCTGTAGATTTGATTGCCATAGATACTTGTGACCAGTAACTGCCATACAATATAATTCTAGGCAATGATTTTCTTGAACAGAACTCTTGTGTTATTGACTATGGAAGTAACATGATTTCCATCTGTGAAAGTGAGCACAGGCAGGAACTTACCCCCATTCCTGAGAAGGACGTCTTGCTAAAATTTTCAGAGTTAGTGTCACATTCATGACAGACAAAGATTATACAGGTGATGTCATGGTTTCTGGATACAAAGGGAAGCGTTTTACAGGAGTTAACTTCTCTCTGGATCTTTGTCACATCTTGAATGGCAAAACATACATCACTGTTTTAAATAGCTCTACTTTGCTAGTCAGGATAGAACCTACCAAGTTAATGATTGGTGCAACTCTAGTCCATCTAGAGTTAAAAGGTGCTGCTTGTCTACCCATTCTAATGGCAATACATTATTTAGTGGAACTGAGCAATGCCATCTGGATTCCTCCTGTCAGTGAGAGGACACACCCCCATCTCAGTCATCAAGAACATGAATCATTCTCTTGTTTGCTTCAACAACAAGTTTTTAATTATGGCTTGATCAGCATCAGTCAGGCCATCAGCAAACAGCATGCAATTGTAACCAAGCATTATTTCCCCATTTGCCTTCCTGTTAGGAGAGTACCAGAAAATCTCCAGGAAGAGTATGAAAGAATCTTAAGTGATCTTATGGAAAGTGACATAGTCCAGGGCAGCAATAGTCCTTATGCAATGCCCACTATTTTCATTAAGCAGGGCAATAAGTACCGCCTCTGTGTGGACTTTTGGAAGTTAAATAATGTCATGGTAAAGGACTCATATCCACTTCCTCATGTTGAAGATCTTTTATATGACACCAGTCAATACAAACTGTTCACTTGCCTTAATATATTTAAGGCATATTGGCAGGTGCCCATGAAGCCCATTGACATCCTGAAGACTGCCTTCATCACTCTGTACAGCCTCTTTGAGTGGAAATATATGCCTTTTGGGCTCTGCAATGCCCCTGTGACCTTCCAATGCTGTCACCCATGTGCTTAGGAATGGCGCCAACATATTAGAGCCAGGCATCACTGCCTACATGGACAATATCTTTGTCACTGGTAATACCTTTCCCAAACTTTTAGAAAGGCTTGGCAGAACCCTCAGTATTCTGTACAAATCTCTCTTCTGCAGCCATGTGTCACCTTTCTCAGAAGAGTTATTGAACTGGGTCATATCTCTATTAAAAATAAGACCATTAAGAAAAGAATATGGTGATTACTGACAACTTGCATTAGCTAAGTTTTGAGCAGAGAAAGAAATGATTACTCAGTTTCTCTAGTAGCAAGTCATATGAATAAAATGTATCTTGAATTTGAGAGATGACTAGTTAAACTGCTTCAACTTTGAGATTGAAATTACATGGCATTGACACCTAAGTCAATTTTAATAATAAAATTTGTTCCATATGTTCTATTTATTGATAATTTTACCAAAAATGCTTCAGATTTTGTACGTTTTTATACAGGCAGTAAATGATAAAACCTCTGCACATGGAAATTTGACTTCAAAATGCTCTTTATTTTAATGCACTCTTTATTGAATTATTTCAGAAATTATTACAATTAAGTGGATTACCATTGATTTTTTTTTCGAAATTGTTAAGTATTGCAATAAGAGGCACATGACAACTGATAAATGTAATTATTGCTATTTAGCAGAAATTTGCAAAGTAAGAGTAAATTAGCAAAATCATTCATCCAAGTAATTTGCTGACCTCCGCGACCCAGATGTATCCAATTTATTATGAATAATTCAACCATTATTTGCTGTTGGAGGATGATAATGAATAAATCATAGGGTACCAAGAACTATAGGGGCAGCCAATAAAACATCACTTCACAACATAAGTACTTTGATGAATTATGTTAACATTCAAAATATGATACTTTTGGTTTTAGACAGTTGCCTTGTTTATTAGTAGAACTTTTAAGGGCAATCATTAACAACTAAGCTTCAGTAATTTCTATGAAGTTTGCAGTTAAGTTATTAATGTAAGTGAGTAGAATATTATTACACTCTATGTGCACTTACTGTATAGGTAATAAATTTCAATGCTTTTTGCTGTGATTAAGAATTTGACAATATTTATTGAAAGATTTAATGACAAATTTTAAAACATTTTATTTTTGCTTCTCCTTTACCCTTATTAGTGATTTGCCTTATTATCTTATTATTTAATTATTATATTTTCTTATTCTATTACAAAAAAATTTATATTATTATTTTACTATGAAAAATTAAAAAGTATTAGTAAAAAAATATAAAAAAGCAATCAATATAAAATGCAGCATAGTAAAAATACAAGTCATTGTACATTTGATGCATTCACTCTCCATGCTGATCACTAATAGAACATAATGTATTGAGAAATTCAGTTAAATGCATTTTCAGAGAATAATAAATATCAAGTTTTCAAAACATTAATCATACTGTTGACAAATAATTTTTTTAGTCAAATGTAAATCTGTGGGCATGAGAGCATTTGATAGTACGTTTAGAATAGCGTCAAAGTACATTGACTTTCTTCTTGATTCAAAGTTGACAAAACTTTTCACTTTCAGAAACTATCAATTTGAGGTCAATTGAGTATGCTTGCTGTGACTTTCTTGTATGACAAATTTGGAAATAAGTTGTGAAGTGTGAGTTTAATATCTTCATTTTTTATTTCTTTAGAAATTGTTTAAAAACAAACTTTTGGATCTTGTTACTATCTGATTGACTTTCCCAATCAATTTGAGTGTATTTNTGAGGAATACCAGTACCTTCTAGTACTCATTGATCACTTTACTAAGTATGACCAACTCATCCCCCTCAACAATACCACCACCAAGGTTATCAGAGAAAAAGTTGTAAAAGAGTGGATTCTTAAGCTTGGGCCTATGGAGCACCTAATCTCTGATTGTGGTCCCCAATTTGATAACATCTCATGGAGACCCTTACTAAAGAACTCAAAATCCTTCACGAATTTACTACAGCATATCACCTGCAGTTGAAAAGTGTTGTGGAAAGACTCAACCACNACATTATGCTCGACTCAACAAGACTTCTTTTTTTAACTATATGAAATGGTTTTCATATATACTTGAACTTTATTTTGGTACAAAATAACCAAAATAAAATTATAATGTCAATGACCTATCAAAATATCTATTGTCTTCGTATGAAGAATTCCTGACCTCAGAAGAACACATGATTTTGATTAGTTTTACATTCCATTCAACCAATTTAACATGTTTGATACACAAAACTAGGAGCCCAAATTTAACTTCATGTGCAAAATCAATCATTATTTAATTACAGTTACAGTTAATGTATCTCTAAGATTGAAAACAATGTGCAGAAAGTGTACAAGGATCCAGCAAAAAATTAACCTTTCCCCAATTGAAATAAAGAGAAGCTCAAATGACCTGTCCTGATCAGAAAAGTCTCGAGCATCAACAAAAATTTGCTAGTCAAACTTGTTTTCGACCTAGTTATCTTAAAAGTGTTCNATATCTATTGTCTTCGTATGAAGAATTCCTGACCTCAGAAGAACACATGATTTTGATTAGTTTTACATTAAGAAGAAAAACAAATTAGCAGCCTGCAGAGAACACCTCAGTGATAGTTTATGTGTGATTCTAATGCAATTCAGTATGATATTCTGGTAACAATCGAATGCGACAAACTGTAATTTTGTATTGTGTATATAATGATGCTAGTGTTAATATCAGATGAGAGAATGAAAAATTAGTCAAATAATTCAATAAATAATTCATATACAATGCCTGCCTTAAAATAAGGCTATGTGCGGTGCGGAGTAATGATAAATATTACGATTCCGACCAATGATTATTATATTGAGATGCACTTAAATATATTTCATATTAACTACGTAATTAAAAAATTCATTTTTCATAAAAATTTCCAATTGTCAATTTCCTATTGTTTAAGAATTCATTAGGGATCATGCTGAGTCTCGAGCATCAACAAAAATTTGCTAGTCAAACTTGTTTTCGACTTAGTTATCTTAAAAGTAATCCCAATTAAAAGTACTCTTTTGATCCGTTTTATAAAGCATTCAATCTACGATAAGCAAGTGCATGCTAGACATAGACTATTTCATTTAATTGGCCTTAGCAAAGTGACATCATTTTGAGCTCTAGTGGAAACTAACTTCTCAATACTTTTATAAAAATGGTAAATATATTGAGCCGCTGATTCGTAAGCTGTTGCGCTGTATGCTAAGAGTTTTGGACCTCATAAATGCCCGTTTTAAGCATTTGCATCACGATCGATTGTTCATCTTCATTGAAGAACGTAATATTAAATACAGTTAATATTGATTTATCTTTGGCCCAAGAATGACTTATTGAATATTATCATCATTTCTTTCATTTCAATGACTTACTTTATATGTAGAACATTCGAATTGCAATCTACATAGAATTTTAAGATTCAAAGACCTAAGTATTAAAATTCTGATTTTCTAAGAATTTTATGTACGTTGCATATATTTATATATTTTATATGTTAATATATTGTCTTTTTTGTTAGTTTCTATAAGAATTTGAAGTGAGATTATGTGTTTATATTATAATGTGCGTTGGTGATGACAACTTCGCTTGTGGTAGGGCACTAGATTGCTTTATAACGGGACGCAGACCTCTACTGTAGTATACTGGGTACAAATTTAAAAAATTATATTCTTAATATTTTTTTAGAACTTAGCTTAATAGATCTGTATAAATATCAATCATCAAGCAAGTTAATCGCATACATGTGTCTTAAAAATACCTTGTACCTTGTGTTTCTTAAGGTGAAATTTTTTCATAATTTTGTAGCATAGTTAGTAGCCTTGTACTGTTATATGTACCACTATTTTTGCATTAATACGCAACGATATACAGAAACTAAGTATTCATACAAAAATAAATACATAAGTAGTATTTTATGATAAATTTAATTTGAAAATATTATTGAACAAACAGAAGCCTTTGCAAGAACAACAATTAATTATTTTAATAGCAAAATGATAGTGAATATCCTATATTTTTATATGTGATTTTCAAATATACTGAAACTTTATTTAAATCTTGTTTTATTTAACTTTGGTTTTCTTTTTTTTTCCATAATATGTTTAAAAATCATTTAATTTGTTTCTCAAATATTTTGGTGCTTGGAAGTGGGCATATAATTAAACTTTCAATTGCGTCGATTGTATTTTCAGTTAAAAACACCCACTATTTGCGTATCCTTAGAAAATTCATGTAATTAACGAATTAGAGTAACCGTATTCGTTATTAAGAATACACCACATGAAACAATAGAGTTTATCAGGATTATTTCAAACCGGTTATGAAAATTTTAATAGCTTCTAGTCCTAGTAATTAGTGACAATATCTCAGGAACCTTACAAATTTAAGTAAATTACAGCTAGCAAATTGAATTCACTATAAAATTGATTCGAATATTTCATTTGGTTAAGCATAGTAACTGAATCTCTTGGGAATGCCTGAAAAACGATATTTGATGCTTCTAATAGTACATGTTGTCTAGTTGGCTTTCATATTAAAATTTTTTTCTTCAAAATGAGCTATTAAAATGACACTGGCGAGTATTAAGCTGCATATGAGAACACACCCATTACTGGAAAATAATATTGATAATTTTAAAGAAAGGTTTTTTACCTACTAGTTGAGCAATGATAATTAGATTTGCTTAGTTTTAGTTCAGAAAGCTCAGAAAAGTCAGAGCAATCCAAGTATTAATATTATTGCTTTTCTTTAAGGGAAACTTTTGATCATGCTAGAGCCCGACGCCGATGATTTCCATTGGCGTACAACGTTCATATTGTGATTTAATTTAAGTAGAACTTTTCATAACAGAATGTTATGAGAGTGACATGGCTGACTGAAAAAATTGATATACACAAAAATTTTAGGTTTATATAGGCCTATATACACACTTTAACTGTAGCTTCATGCATGTGCACTCGGTGAGTGGAGCTGTAAGATACGGTATAAGCCAATTCAGGCAATTTTTTAATCAAATTTAATCATTTTTAGCATACGTGGTATACGCCGGCGGCGCCGCCGACGCCGATGGATTTATTGTCGACGTCGGGCTCTAGATCATGCATCTATTCAAGAAATAACAGTTATTTGTAGAATAAATATTTAGTTCTACATCACCAAGTTACATTCTTAAGCTAAATTAAATTTTAATTGGCAAGATAAATGAATGTAAATACAAACAATGTGCACAAAATACAAATAGAGATATTTGTATTTGTACTAGAACATAAAATGTCGAACGACAAGAATTATTCACTGCTATTTCTTTGGACTGAGTTTCGCCATAGATCGACAGTCGCATTAAGATGCTTGAGCAATCTCCCGAACGTAAAAGCTTTTTTCGAGCCTGGAATGTTTGTTGCCGTCACCGGCAATAAGGAAGAGCGCATTTTCGATGGCTATCTAGAGGAAGGGATTGCCTTTGAACTTCCTACTTTGACTTTTAAGAAAATTAAGGAAGAAATAGAAGAAGCAAACAAACACAGTCATGTTGTTGGTTAGTTAGTTATATCTGTTTGCATTACATTACAGCAAAATCAATTTTTCCAATTTTTTTGGGCGACAAAAGAAATGTGACTGAATGAATTTGAGAATATTGGACTTAGGAATTTAAGTTAAATCGAGGTTGGAATAATATTTTCAAAGTGTTTGAGACAAGGTTTCGCTGGAAGCTGATAATAAGATTTTGCCCTACCCATTATATATATTTTCTTACTCAACTTATCTTCAAATTTTCCCAATTGACAATATACGAAATATTGTATCAAAATTTCTCCAACGAGTGTTCAAAGTGTGTCCAGTTATTCCACTTACAGCTTTGGTTGCTAAATCTGGTTACTTAAATATTCTCATTAAATCAGACTTTGCTATTTCTATATGTTTTCTTAAAATATGTCTTTATCAGAGTTAGTAATATTATTGTTAACTAACTTGCATCATAGCATACACCTACAAGGCGAATGTTAGGTTGATTGTGTTTTAAGTTTATTAGAGGGGCTAGATGGCTTAAGTTTCATTGAATCGCATCCACACATTGTTGTATGAATGTGTAATAACTCTATATTTAAACAATCATTTGCGAATTTAGAATCTACTTCTTTCTAGAAAATGTTCTTATTGTTAATGAATAAGTCGCCATATTAAACGACACTATTCCATTACAGGATGAATGATTGTCTTATAGAATTTAATATAATTTTTGCATATTTCCAAGGGTTGGGCAATTTAATCTCTTGCAGATCTTAATATTTATTCATAATAACAATTCATTACACACATAAGCGAGCAAACTTTTAGTGAAAGACTTTGCAAGTACATTGAATTACAAATTTGATTGGATCCCAAAAAATGCCGTTCACTTTGTTGTTGCTCGACATCCAGCAGCAATAGTCGAATCACTTTTGAAGCTTAATGTTGAAGATGAAAAAGGAAAAAGAGGATTAGAGCGGGTCATTGGAGATTTAGCAGAAAAGAACAGATTAAATGAAGCTTTATGGAAACTTTACAAGTATTATCTTTAATATTAACTTAAAATTCATTTAATTAATATGCAATTGCTATTTTTCATTAACAAAATTAGTTTGCGAATTATATATCAGATATTAATTCAACTTTTATGTCAAATTTCAATGATATACTTGATTTTATAAATTTCTTTTGTGTAAACAAACTTTTGCAATAAGTATTGTCAATGTAATTTGAATTTGATAATTATCGATTACTATTCAGTTCAATATGTTGAACATAAAATGACATTATTTCTCATTCATTTTGATTCTTGGAATTCCTTACTGAATTAAAAAGATAAAACAAATTTAAGAATAAGGACATTGTGTCGTTGCACTATAATATGTACTAGATTATTTGTGCAGTAGATTATGAGCGTTTTTGTCGTCTTTTTCAATATTTAAATTTATGCTCTAAGAAAAATGTCTTATAATAGTGGCAAAATACTTCCGTGATATCTCTAAATTCATTTAGTTTTCCCTTGCATTACACAAGTCTAGATGAAGCATTTTTGTATGTTATATTTGCCATTATGTTCTGACTAGGAGACAGCTTCAGAAAACCGTACTCTTCTTTTGAATACATTTTGTACATATATTCATTTTATTGTTATGCTTTATTTGATGAGCATTTCATGTACTTTACATTTAATGAGGGCTCAACTTAAAATTATTTTGTATCACACTTACATGATGACATTGTACCAATTATTTCGTATTTGCTGAAAATAAGTATCTAGGGTTCTAGATTGGAGTTATTTCTATCAAACGTTTATGATACCATTTAGGTATTTAAAAGATAATGAAGAGAATGTAACAATAATTGACAGCAACGATTTTGCAGATAATCCTCTTGAAGTTGCTCGATTCATATGCGAAACTGCCAATTTTCCATTCTCAGAAGACATGGTTAGATGGGAAGCAAGACCAAAGGGGAAACTGCCTACTAATTGGGTGGTGCCAGAAAACTATAAATGTATGGATGAAACGTTCCATCCTTGTGACGTCGCCACACTCAGCACTGGATTTCACTGCACACCAGATCCTTTGACGTATGATATGAATAAATATAGTGATTTTCATTCAAGTATCATCAAATCGCAGCTTCCATATTTTGAAATGCTCCTAAAAAACAAGCATGTTTTCAAAAAGTAATGGTATTAGTAGTGATACACATATTCTATTTTAAAATATAATTATAATAGACTTTTCTAATGTTAACATAAATTCTGTGTCGACAGTCTAGACTCAAGCAAGAATTGTCGTCGAAAATAATAAAAATCATGAATTAAAATAAAGCCGAATACTGTAAAATTTGAGAAACAAAGTTTAGTGCATTTTTTTACTATTTTGTATGCATGACAATCTCTATTCTATGTGACATAGATTCCATAGCGGCGGGTATTTGTCTTTGTTGATTTTAATTATGCAATCTTAATGACAGGGGTTGGACATAGCTAAACCTTCACCAGACTTGGGTCAAGCTGTTGGAAAAAATGACTAAAGAGGATCGAAATTTCAAAATTTACTCACTATTTCACAAAGGTGCACAAAAATTAGCTCAAATGTAGTGAATGCCATATAATTTATAAACATAGTGTTCAAAAATATTTTGAATTTTGAAGTAGTTCATCAAATTCACAGAGACATCAATAACTCTAGTTCTCCCAAACAAGAAGAAATGAGGTTCATATAATAATTTGAGAAATATTATCATTAATTGCTTGTGTATGCAATTCGCAATGTTAATACATTAAAGTAAGAAAATCAAATAATAAATAATGACGTTTCCTTATCGCCTACAAAGGCATCTATGATCCATTCCTGTCCTGCAGTTTTTGTCGGACATTTCACTATGACATATTATATCGTTGATATATTTAAAGTATAGCAAGAAAAATGGAATATCCTTAATTCAAACACGTTTTACACATAAACCTATTAATCTATAAAACCATCAACGATGATTTATTGCAGAAATAGCTTTTTTTTAAATCGCGCTATTTCACTTCTTTGTAAAGCATGTAATGAACCTGCAATTTGAATTATCGCACAAAACTTATTTGAAAAAATCAATTTTGTTGTCCTCCATTTAGTGGTGTGCAAATAATATGTTTAAAATTTCTTAAGATAGTCCAGTGTTAAAAAATAGTGCTTTAACAACATTTCATTTCGGCACAGTCGCAAAAATGATGAAAAATATGCAGCATCAGTTTGAAATCTTAAAAAAATCCTGAAATTGAAAAATAAAAAACGATTCCAGTCACAGTGGCATCCTGAAAAGAATGCGTGACAAAATTTTTAAGCCTTGTGTGAATAAACTTATTGATATTTAGGCAAGTTATTGCTCAGTTGATCCTCAGCTTCTAAGATTTTGTCACCTTTTCCGGTGAAAGATTTTACACTGTGAACTGAAAATCCAAGAGGAAGAATTAATGTTGCATAGAAAGCATCAGATTGAGGGCCCAAATTTTATGTATTAAATGTTCAGTAACAGCTTTGATGCATACAAGATTCGTTTTAATAAAATTTGGTCTCTCAATAACTATTNTTAAACAGCCTGAGTATGGTTAGAATTTAATTATTTACAATTTGGGATTGAAATATTTTCTCTTTAGTTGCGTGGTGCAATAGCAATTGTAATTTTTTAAAAAAAATCTATATTTATTTTTTTATCAGTTTGTCCATTANATTTCATTTCGGCACAGTCGCAAAAATGATGAAAAATATGCAGCATCAGTTTGAAATCTTAAAAAAATCCTGAAATTGAAAAATAAAAAACGATTCCAGTCACAGTGGCATCCTGAAAAGAATGCGTGACAAAATTTTTAAGCCTTGTGTGAATAAACTTATTGATATTTAGGCAAGTTATTGCTCAGTTGATCCTCAGCTTCTAAGATTTTGTCACCTTTTCCGGTGAAAGATTTTACACTGTGAACTGAAAATCCAAGAGGAAGAATTAATGTTGCATAGAAAGCATCAGATTGAGGGCCCAAATTTTATGTATTAAATGTTCAGTAACAGCTTTGATGTATACAAGATTCGTTTTAATAAAATTTGGTCTCTCAATAACTATTGGTCATCCAAAAATATTTTTTTAATTTTTGACCCCAATTTTTTGCTATATTTATATAACTACTTTGTTATTTTGAAATTTTAGTGTCCCAAAGAACTCCAAATTCCAAAATTGGGGTCCATATTTGTTTAAAATTGCTTATAATAAGCTTTATTTCTATTTTTGGAGAATAAAAATTTTTATTGCCATTTAGGGCCCGGTGCGGCCGCACCTCCTCAATGACGCTACTGCCATTAGGATTGAATATTAGTTCATGTCTTAGAAATATGCTACTCTGTTTCGGAAAAAAACAATACTAGGAGGACAATGCTTTGTGGATGTGGCCTGCGAGAAGTTCCTATCATGCTCTAGCGCATGATTGATCAAGAACTGTGGAAAAAACTTAAATCTGAGATATTTGGAAGACATAGGCAACTGTGGAACAAATAAACTTTCCAAATCATTGAAGAAATGACCCGAACAATATCTGAGACATGGGTTGGACCAGGACGGAGAAGGGTTATGAATAGTACATCATTTAATCTCAATACAGGAACAAAACAGATCTGCAAAATCGGGAACAAATCTTACATGGTTGGATCGAGAATGACAAGTTTAATAGGGAGTGAAAATGGATGATCACACAGGTCTTCAGTTCAAATGAAGAGAAAGATCATACAAGCATTTCATACTGATCCAGTTATTCTGAGAACTAGTTGTTATTTATATATTTTTCTTCATGAAACGCTTATGACACAAAATTTCGACGTTGGTAATCAGTAAAAAACAGGGATTTGTCGTTAGAAATTCATCCAGAAACCCATTTTAGATATTTGATATTAACTTAGCAAAATATATGCGTAGACTTATGTAGTTCATAAACCTATAAAAATATAGCTAACGAAGAACAAAATACTCAGTTGGAGTTTAACCTTAAACAGCCTGAGTATGGTTAGAATTTAATTATTTACAATTTGGGATTGAAATATTTTCTCTTTAGTTGCTTGGTGCAATATCAATTGTAATTTTTTAAAAAAAATCTATATTTATTTTTTTATCAGTTTGTCCATTATATTGGACACCAGGTAAACTTTAGAATGTTTCCTTGAAATTCAATAACTCCAAAATTTAATCAAAATGGTTTACAAAGTTACTCAAACATTATGGAAAGCCATAAAGCAGTTTCTCTGATTAATGCAAAGATGGGCATTGCATTTAGAGCATGCAGTCTTTGGTTTTTTTATCACAAAGCTGATTTTTGCATCTCCCACTTGACTCTTTCACCATTGGCCAATGTCCAAACCCGTCGAGACGTACTGATTGGCATGGCATGCTGACAGCCGGACCTCTTTTACATTAACTGTGTTTGTGTCGCCATCTCCATCCCATTTTATAACAACATCATCATTTTTGAATACCTCACCTCGCATGATTCTTCCTTTCCATCTTTGATCTAAGGTATGTCAAACGTAAATGGTGAAGTTAAATGGTGGAATCTTAACATTCTCTTCGCCATTGCTCCGCTTAACAATAACGTCATCAGGTTGCATTTTGATTTAAATCTAAAAAATATTGTTTAAATTATGCCTGATGTCCATTTTAATGGACAAACTAGAAGTGTGACA
>CABFPE010000144.1:1178334-1188453 GCA_900660155.1 Hofstenia miamia | reverse complement strand
ATGATTAATTACGATTTCTTTTTAATTGAAACGAATTGATGTGTTGAGCCAATCAAATTCAGGAGAAAACTACGGTGTGATTTTGTTAATTGGAGTCCTGCTGAGTGTGTCCGTAAAGAATTTCCGATCAAAATATATTTGTGTACAATCTATTAATACGTTTTCAGTTTGTCCATTATAATGGACGCCAGGCTGTTTAAGGTTAAGAAATATAAATTTAAACAAATTTCATTATATTATTTGATTCGATATTAGTTTCTTCAATGTAAAGGGTTTTCGCATAAAAGTGAAATTTACTATCTTACTTGACTTACGATCTTAATGGGTTGAGCGTCATATTGTAGCCTAAGCTTACAAGCTTAGGAACTATAATCAGAAAATATTCATAAACGCTGATTTAAGATTCTCAAATCGTGAACACGAAAAAATGATTCTCAAGAAACGTTATTTTATAACACCTGAAGGAATGAATAGATCTTGTCTTCGAATCAGAAATTTGAAATTCTACCAAGATAACATCGAACTAAATATTGCTTCCCCAAGTAGCTGAACATCTTTAAATTGTTTGCATACAATTTATCAGAGTATAATAAGGTTCGATCGAGGTTTTATTCTCCTTTCATACGTAATATCTCATAACTGTGGAATTGTTATTTGGACAGAAACCTGGCTTGACGCTTCTATAACAGCAGCAGTATTTCCAAACTCTTGACTTTTAAAGCAGCTAGAAGTGATCGATTAACTTCTAATAAACATGGTGGCTGCTCAATTCTTTGTCACAGCGCAATTAGGCCTTTTACAATGAATTATGTTTCTGACAATTTTACTTCATCAATTTGCCCTCCTATTATTTGTCTCTACATTCCGCCCAATTAAAGCCATTACAGACCTGATGCTTCGACGATTGTTAGATGCTTAGATAATTATCTTCATGATAAAAATGGTCACGTCATTCTCAGTGGTGACCTAAATTTCCCATAACACCCTACTGGATAAACTGATTGAATTTAATCTTATATGTACAACTAATTGAGTCTCCTACTTATGTTAGCGGCAATATTCTTCATGTTGTTAAGTCGAACTCTGATAACCTTGAAATATATGATTAGACCACCGCAAGTGACAGTTTCTCTGATCATACTATTATATTTTCTAGAATTGCTTTGATGTCAAATGCTCTATCAACTCTTCACTTTTCAAAATTTGATCCAAATTATGATGAAACTCCGATATTGTCATACTCTCAAGCAAATTCTGAAGATTTATCCTTAACATTGGCAACTTCCTTATTCTCCTTTGAGATCCAACTGGAAAATCTTAGCTGTGGATATAAGTGGGATGAAAAACTTTTTATATAGTCAATAACTTTGTTCCAAAAAAAGTGGCTGAAAAGATATTGTCTACCTAATTTTTTCAGTTCACATGCTTTTCATTTATACAACAAAGTCAATACTGCAAAACGCTTATATGATAAAATTTCTAGTCTAAGCCATTTATTTAATAAAAATTGCTCACTATTGAACTTTTCCTCTCAATTGAATTGTACAAAGCATTATATTTGGAATCACATTCTGGCAAGAGCAATATTAATCAATGTTATAGATTCCTTCAATCTTTTTAATCTTCAAACTAACCTCGTCCAATGGTTCTCAATGATGTTATTGCCAATAGTGATATTGAAGTTGCTGACTTATTTAATAGATAATTTACCGGTATATCAGTATTTTCATTACAGGCTGAAGCATTCACTCCACTTTTATATAGTCCAGATTCAATTTCTAACATTTGTTTCAATATGAGAGATATAGAAAAAGCACTCCTCTCTTGCAAAGCAAATGGTTGTGGTCCTGATAACCTATCTGAATTCTTTTTTCACAATTATGCAACTGTCCTTATACCAAATGTTACTAAATTTTTTAGTCATATTCTTAGTACAAGCATTTATCCTCAATGTTGGAAGTTTAAAAATATCTGTCCAATTCATAAATTTGGATCTAAAAATTTTGTATCAATTTATCGGCCTATTGCTTTGCTACCGATGATCTCCTTAGTATTTGAACAGTTATTGTTTGATATCCTTTACCCCTTTACTTGTAAAAATTTGACTGATTCACAACTTAGATTTATACGAAAATGATCGATAATTACTCATTTTAATTCCAATAATCTTACTGTTGTTTTCTATTTGGTTTTTAGAAAGCTTTTTGATTCAGTTCCGCATCACTTGCTTCTACGTAAATTACAAGCGTTAAACATTGTAAGTGACTTAATGCAGCTGTTATCATGCTATTTGCATAATAGGTATCAAAGAGTGTTAATAAACAAATACAAATCACATTATAAATTAGTGACAAGTGGTGTACCACAAGATTCGGTGCTTGTACTTCTATTATTTGTCGTTCTCATAAATGACCTTCCTGATAATTGTTTTCAAACCATTTCTATTTGCAGATGATGTAAAGCTTGTTAGTAGCTCCATTGCTGTTGATCTCCAATTAGATTATCTTGCCTCTTCAACTGGGCTAATGTTTACGAAATGCAATTTAATGATAAGAAATTTAAGTTTTTGACAATGCAATCAGCTGAATGTATCACATTTAACTCACATTATCTCAGCAAGGCCCTTACTAATTTTATCTTTGGGCACTCATATTTCTCATAAACTAACTTCTGGTAATCGCACTTTTATGTATACTAAACAAATGGTTCCATTTAGTACACCAGCTACAATCAAGCTTCAACTATACAAAACTATGATTCTCTCTATGCTAACTTATGCATCACCAGTTTGGTATGCTTCATTAACAGATAAGAAAAAACTTGAGAAGTTTCAAAAAAGGTTCACCAAGTGTATGAATTCTATTAAAGGTTACATAAATCGGCTTAAAATTCTACATTTACTACCTATCTCTTTATTTCTAGAGTTTTTAGGCTTAATCTTTTTTTACAAATTGCTTAATGGAGCGTATGATCTTAAGTATCTTTCTTACATATCATTATAATCATTATGCAATCAAAGTAGAACTCATCACTACATTTCCGTTCAAAGCCTATCATTAAAGAAAAAACAAAGAGAAACTACTTTCATAGAGTGGTAAACCTTGCGAATTATATCCATCTTCAGAGTGATAATGTCTATTTAACAAACCTAATACTGTTAAAACCAATTAAAGGAGCGGTTTTGGAATCGATTTATTTCCTATTATAAAGTTAACGATCCCTGCTTATATCGTTTATTACGTCCCTGCCAAAGTTGTCATTTTATTAAAGAACTGAATTTTGTTATATATATATATATATATATATATATATATNTATATATAATATTATATTTATGTTCTTTTTAATTTGTATTTCTTATTGGAAATAAAGTCTTTTATTATTTTTTATTGAATTTAGTAATACATATATTTCTTTGATATTACATCAACATTTTAATACAAATCTATACATGCCCAATAAATATTTTCAAATGAACGTTTGTATTTCAAATCATATATACTCTTCCTTAAAAGGAAGACTTCAATTGATAATTTTTCCTAATCAACTTTTGAACGTTTGCTCAGGCTTGTTTGTTATGCTATAATGCAGCAATTAATACTGAGGTTTTCGTAAATTTGCATTTTTATATTGGTATCAAAAAATGGTCAATTACCACGCAGTACTTCGTACTGAATTGTGCATTCTCATTCTTGATAGCAAATACAAGAACTTCAGCTACATGAGCGTGTTGATGTTTTTTTGCCCAAATTTGTCCTCTTACACCCAAAAATAATTGAAAGTACTTGATTTTTCAACGTTACAAATGTTTAGAAGACATACAACGATTCTACTAATAAATATTCATCTTCTATTGTCTCCAAAATGCAATCGGCATTTGTTTGCTGAATGATAATGCTCAGACGTTGGTTAAAATATCCCACCACACATGGTTCTTTGGCATTCAGGATTATTAAATGGAGAGTGGCGTGCAAAAAATCCAGCGCTCCCCTTACATGACAATCCATGGAGACCATTAGATGTAATATTAACACGACAAATACAAGTATGATGCATAAAAACATGAGTTCCAAGTTAGTGTCAATGCTGATAGGTAAAGTGGCATTGTTCATCTTCAGGTTAAGTTTGTTTGATGGATGAGCATTAAACCAGGCCCCAGCTAGATTACCCTGAACAGTTTTGAACTTTCAAGATCATTTTCAGGCATATTTGTCGATAGGAAACTCTCAAGTTTTTAGAAGACAGGGAAAGACCAATTTCCTTGAATACTGGAAAATTGTTCATTTGGAGGCTGCGAATTATAAGAAAGCTTTAACCACAAATCTAACGCATCTGCTTCTTCAATCGCAGAGGGAGAGCCAGGAGCAATCTTGAACATCAAGTCTTTACATTTGGCCAAAGAGGCAAGAAAAAAACGTTATGCTAAAATATCAGTTAAAGGTATACCTAATCAACATAACGAATCTGGAAGCCATGCTTGTGCAGTTGCATTATCTGATAAATTAAGGTTGATAATACGTTCAAGTAGACCATTGATAAAAGTATCATACTTCTCAAGTTGATTAAAATGTAAGAATGTGGAGGAGTAACGAATACCGTACAATAACTTTGGTATGCCCAATGCATTCTTGAGCAAGTAAAGAGCAGTGTGAGCATCTACTTCCACCAAACTGTCTGAGAGTATTTCCAGTTCATTATGCTTTCTCTGTAAAAAACTTCAAAACGGCATTTGATCCAATACCTTCACCAGGAAAGACTTCATTTGAACATAGATTTGACCATAACGCGGATTAAAATGACGGATTTTCCAAGAAACGTTAATTCACAATTCGAAGCAGTGATCTTGGCCGTTTTACATTTTGCAAGGAAACATATTGATTCAATGCACGTGTTGAAGATATTATAGATCGGATCGGCAATCTAGAGAGCTGCTTTTTAAACAAAATTGAAAGGATCCCATCAGGTCCAAGAGTATTAATGACATTCGATTTAATCAATAGCTTGTAAACTTCTTGTTCATACTTAAACAGAAAGAGCCGACTAAGGGGTTAAGCCCTGAAAATTCACCTTCAAAAGAGTCCAAAAAGATCCAGCTTGTTGGATTTCTTCTTTCCACTTATTTCATCAACCACTCTCCAGGACTTCTTTTTTGCATAGGACGAAATAACAAAATTCATTTTCACTAGTTGGGCTTCCTTCTTTGACTTTGAGCAGTAATGTTTGATTAGAGCAGTGCTCCTGCCAAAGTAGAAGTTCATTTTCAGTCATTCACTCGACGTTCTACAAACTTTGGATCTCGAGATGACCACCATTGCCGAGAAGAAGGCATCGTAGAAAAATGAAAACTTATCGTCAATGTTCCTGGTGTAATAAATCTGCCTAAAGCAGATGTATCTAGTCATGAGAGAAAAGCCTAAATGTTGTTGTCACGAAGGTCAATTCCGAGTGGAAAGTTTAACTGTTTATCAATCCATTGTAAAAATCGTCGTCAATAATAATGCTGTTTTCTGGATGGTCAAGGAGAAAATTGTCAATCTTCGCAATGAGAGTGGCTACGTCCAACGAAGGCTGTGGCGTACACAAAGGGGGGACATGGTGGAATGTCCCCCATCAGACTTCCAAATTTGATTTTGACTGGTTAAATCACAAAAATTGTTGGTAAAAATTTGAAAAATTTAAAATGCATTTTTGGGGTCTATTTTTTCAATATTTTAAAAAATCTTGGTCATGACTAAAATATCCCCGTCAGCAAATGCCTACGTACAGTTTGATCAGAAGGATCATATAATTTGAATAGTGCAAAGCCAGCAATTCCAGATTTATGAGGAGTTGGAAGAAGATTTGCTTAAAAAACCTGAGCAATTATAAATGTTAATGTAAGAAACATTAGCAGCGCATTTAAAATATATTCAGCACAGAGTGTTTGTGTCTCCATTTCTCAATGCTGACGCTCTGAAGAAGGAGCAGTTGGTCTCAAAAAGAGAAAACAATTGATTGATGAAGAAGTAAACAGAAAGGAACTGCGTATAAAAGGGTTGTCGTTATGTTACAATGGTAACTTGGTGAGTTTAAATAACACGCAATGAATAGATAAAATCCCACAAATTGTAGATGTTAGCTGTTTACATCCCGCCCTGTTTACTTTTCCTTATGGATACACCAATAATGTAAATGGCATAGCTTCGAAATTTATACAGCTAGAGGAATTTATTTGTAACCCCTCAAATTTATCTTCTGTTGAAGCTGAAAGAAACCTCAGTACTTGATAATGCTATTAAGGTTGATGGTTTTTACTTTTTCAGACAAGACCGAGTGCTTGATGGGTGGTGGCATTTTAAGCGTGTAAATCAAGAGTGGTCTGTGCATAGACCTAAGGCTGTAGCAAGTATTCTTAACGAAGACATTGGTTTGGAAATGTTAAGTGTTTCATCAAGACCAATGTTGTTATCGTAAATGTCTATATTAAACCATCTGCAAGAAAAAGTGAATGTGAATGTACCTTGTACACTTCAGTCAGAAATATCTAAGTTGCTAACAAAATATCCTAGATGTTTGTGATTATTGTTGGAGACAAACCAAATACAAACAAATTGGAAGCCATGGGTTTTAAAAATCTTGTGAATTTCGTAACCTTTGTCCCCTCCATGAATACTCTGGATTGTGTTTACGTGCACCAAACACACAAGTTATCGCTCAAAAATATCTATTTATACTGGGTCTGAATACAGTTAAACAATTTCATAAATGAATTTTGATTAAACCACTAACCTACAACAGCGACAAGTACACACCGAAAAAGCGGTTCAAGATGCAGAGGGACAACAATTCTTTACTAGATTTAACAATGGCTTCAGTTTATATTAGTCGGAAGTAACTCACGAACCTCAAAATAGTAAAAGGCTCCCTCATTCTTTCTCTATAACTCTAGATTCTGTGAAATCTGTCTTCCGTAATTACAATGCAAAGAAAGCTATGGGTCATGACAATCTCCCTGAATGGCCTTTTAAAAACTTTCACAGAGAGCTTTCATATATTTTTGCTCGAATGTTTAATTCTGTAATTGAAAATAGAGAACACCCCCAAATGTGGAAGTTTTCAGCAGTGGTGCCATTGTTAAAGAGCGCTAATGCTGATCCTTCAATTAATTAAAACGATCGTCCAGTATGCTTAACACTCATTCCTGCTAGATGTTTTGAGAGACTTATTAATCCTGTCGCGTTGTCATGCTTTCAACGAGCTAAAGACAAACATCAATTTGCATACCAACCGGGCCTCTCAACAATTGATGCTATAGCTGTTCTCCTGCACATTATGATTACACAGTTGGATGACAGAGACCCAAAAATTGTTCGCCTTTAGACTTTACATAAGCTTTTAATACCGTCCTACCAAATCAACTCTTGAATATCGTCAAGCAATACTGTACACATAATGAACAGTGGTTCTATACTTGGTTATCGTCATATGTTAAAGGATGGACTCAAGCCGTATGGACCTTTCATTTTGGTTTAAGTCACAGTTGACAGGTGGAAGTAGGGGTTCTCGGAATGGCTCGATTCTCTAATTTTGTTCATAATGTATACCAGTACACTAAAGCTGCCAAACACTTGTCCCGCTTATATATCTCCTACAAAATATTTGGAGCATATGTTTAAATACTTTGATGATACTAACTATCTTACTGCTATCAAAGCCTGTAACACCCAACATTGTCTTTAAATTCGCTTGTAAAAGAGTTTGAAATTTATGAACCTCATTAACAACATCAATACATCTAAGGAGATGATCTTTATGAATAAAAAGAATGAGTTGCTAAACTTTGGAATTTGTAAAAGTTTGCTTCTTGATGATGTGAAACGAGAACAAGTCTCATATTGGAAGTACCTGGGGATTTACATAGATAGCAATTTGTCATTTGGAAAACAGACATCAATGCTGAAAAAGAAGGTTTACTTTCTCAGTAAATTAGTAGCTTTCGCATCTTAGTTTATGACAGGAGATTCTAGAAAGACTATCGTTCAATCCTACATTCTGCCACACACTGCTTACGCATCAGCCATTTGGATGGGTCATTTCAACCAGAAACAGAGATACAAACTTAAGAAAACACTCTGTCATGCATCTAAAGCACTGCAGATACCAACAGACTGGGTAAAAGATAAGATGAATGATGCCATTAGAAGGGAATTTGTTTCTCTTGTACACAAAATCAAAACGACCTCTGATCATCCACTTCACTTCACACAGCTTTAGTTAACAGAAACGGATGTTATGATGAAACCCTTCAAAGAGAAATTGATACAATATTTAGTCGAAGCACTCTTATGCAGATTTCATTTATTGCAAGGGCACGTCGGCTTCTTGTTGGTGGCAGGTTTTTCAAGCCCTTTTAATTTGCTGTTTTTGTGTGTCCCTTTTTATCTGTGGATACAGAAATAAATTTAAACTTATTATTATTATTATTATTATTATTATTTTTATTATTATTATTATTTATTCCAAATAATTACATGTTTTTATATAGTTGAATTTATAATTTCCCATGGAAGTGAATGCACCCAAAATTTTAAAGTTCATACGAAACATTTAAAACGAGATTTCTTGCAAACAGATATGGAATTGCATTATATCTCGGATCGGTTCGAATCGGATCGGATCCTAAAATATTGGATCCGATTCCATGTCTGTTTGCAAAATATATTGATATTGGTTTTCCGGACAAAAAATTAAATACATTAAAAATAACATAATTTAGTAATTCAAATACATATGTTTGTCTTAAAATGGTGAAATACAAATGTATTCTGAAACGAAAAATCGTTTGTTTAAATCTAAGAAGCTTTGTTTAAGTTATTTTACTAAAACGAATTATATTGATTTTGAATCAATAAACTGATAAAAATATTATTTCGTCTGTAAATATAGCTACTTTAGTTTGCTATATTTATATGTGCTTAATTAAAATGAACTCAGAAAATGGCATACACAGAAATTCTTAATAGAATCCAATAGAGAGCGAATGAATTGCAGACACGTTGTCGAACTCAATCTTTTTTGCATGATTTTCTCTAAAATTTGTTTGTGCAGATGCATCTCAACATTTCACAGTTATGAAATTTACATTATAAAAAAATGAATAAAGACTAGAAATATGTAACTTTGAAGATTGATGGTGCATGATGAAAACTTTCAGCAATTCAAAATTTGTCACTTGTAAATTTTCTTACAAATACATAATGTTTTTTGGAGTGTGAGATAGGAGGCCAAGGGGCGAATGCCATGGGCCCCGCGCTTTTAGGTGCCCCACACTAAGCAATTATTAGAGAAGCGTTATTAGTAAATTTAAGAAAATTAACATTAATTCTTTCAAAATATGAATTAAACAATTATGTTATTATTTGCATTGATGCATAATTGTAGCAAGGAGAGCAATCAGACCCCCAAAGTTTCAAAGTTTGGATTCCGAAGCTGAGGATTTTGTTGAAAATATAATAAAATTTGTAGAAAATGGCCCCCCCCCAATTATTTTTTTGTCTACCCCACAGAATTGATGTAGTTACTTTTTCTTATAATCTGAAATTTGATTAGGTGCTAAAATATACACAACTATATTAAGTAAAGTGATTCTCTTTAGTGCAATTTAAGGATATCTTAAAACATTAGATGGTTTTCAAAACACTAATTTGCTTTAAGGTGACTTAAAAATACTTTAAAATTTAACATTGCTTTCCAAAGCTTTAATTTCTTTAAAGTGGCTTGAAGATACTTTAAAATACTAAATGATTTCTAAAAATGTATAATTGCATTCTATGTTTGTAATATCCTCAAGTTGCAATGTATACACTTACTGAAATTGCTTTTTTGATTTAGTACCAATAGCTTAAACTGTTGGGATGCAATTATACAATGATCTATAATTATATTATCGAGCAAAACTTATATAATTATATATATTTTGTAAGCTATATAATTTTCCAAGGTATGGAAAAAGTCCACCATTATAGATAGAAGCTACCATATTTCAACACTTTTTGTGTATGGTTTCATTATGAAAATAAAACCTTAAAAAAAGTTGATGTTGAAAATTATATATATATATATATATATATATATATATTT
>CABFPE010000144.1:1165497-1178246 GCA_900660155.1 Hofstenia miamia | reverse complement strand
ATATATATATATCCCAAGACAGTCGTGGTAGGAACTAGAATATCAGTACATGCGGCAGTAAGATTGGTAGACTTCTTAGTTGATGAACAGGGAGTGATAATGGAAAATGTTGACCGAACAGGAGTTATAGTAGCTTTTGGACGCTGACAAAAAAGTTATCCAATTTCTGAAGTC
The DNA here is from genome assembly GCA_900660155.1 of Hofstenia miamia. Taxonomy (NCBI): domain Eukaryota; kingdom Metazoa; phylum Xenacoelomorpha; order Acoela; family Hofsteniidae; genus Hofstenia; species Hofstenia miamia. The sequence goes on along the minus strand of CABFPE010000144.1, from coordinate 1,178,072 downwards.
TTTTAGACATGCTTTCTAAAATGTAACAACAGTGCTAATTTTCACTGCAAGTTTAGTATCATAATGACAATTTTCCATTTAATCAAATTGTAACAGAATTGCTGAGATTCATATTTTAAACGGTCATATGAATTAAGGCACAACTAGAAAATGGGACTACTTCAGTCCATGTCAATGACCCACCAATGTTTGACCCATGACCTAGGCAACAAATTATTTGACCAACACACTTTTTGTTCATATACCCTGTGAAACAAATTAAAACTCAAGTATATTTATGTATATCAAAAACGTATAAGCAAAAAAACTTGTTTTTGAACGCCTTTTAACAGCAACTTGTGACTCCACGGTATCATCCTCGAGTTTATTTTTGTCAGGCATGATTGTTTGACCAGTGGCAGAGAAAGTTCTCTTGCCTTTTGGCAGCTGAAGATTGCATGACATATATCTGCTGAGCAACCAAATACAAATAAGGCATTTTACATTTAAATCGCTCCACCATTTGAGTGGGTTAAAGGTTCGCTCGAAAGCTGCTTCCCCTGGAATGATTGTGGCATATTGAGCCAGCTCAGCTTCTACAACTTTGGCGGATGATAGCAACAAGAGATGGAGAAGAAACCGCTCACGAAATACAGTGAAAGGATCAACTTTTGCTTTCTTTGCAGAAGTGGGATGATTCTTGTGTCTATTACACCAATTAAATATGGCTTTAAGAACTCATATTGTGAAAAACAAAATTTGATCCCTTGCATTTTTGACAAACAAAAACGATTGAAGACTTATATCAAGATAGGTTGCAATTTAGTGAAGTGAATTTATAGACGTCCAGTACTTCTCGTCTAGATATTGCTGAAAAGTGCGTTTTATTCTTTCCACGTCAGTAGAATCAGTTTCAGGATCATAACTAAAGTGTCTCGAAAGTACATAATAGGCTGGGAGGGCGTTCTGCAAATAACAACGCTTGCACAAAAAGCGACCTCCCTATCCAAGGACAATAGAACCATCTTCTTTACAAAAATCTCCAAATCATTTCCTCAAATCAGTTATTGACGAAGACTGCTTTGAATTTCTTAAATGTAAATGCGCCTGAAAGAAATTTGTTTTGGATTGTCTGTGGCGAATGTGCGTAAAGTTCCATATTGGCCATGCTACAAGTTAGTCTAAAATATACACGTAAATACTTAACGGGGTATTATTTGATTGACGTTACGTTTTATCTTTTCACTTCCGTTTTAATGTTTTAATAGAACAATTATTATTATTAATCTCAAACAATCCAACACAAAGTACAAAACGTGTGAAAACAAAATATATAATGGCCTTAGTTCCTATTCTACGTACATCCCGCCACATAATACATTACACATGTTTATCTCAAAATTGTTACATGAAAATAACCGATGTAATTTCCTCTTTATGTAGGCAAGAGATATGAGAATCGAGAGATATGATGTTATATATTTTAATCAGTGGCGGATTTAATAAGGGGGACTATGGAACTGCAGTCCCCCATGAGGAATCAAAATGGAGTGTAGCTATTAATTTAGTATGTGCAACCTTAGTAAAAATGTTGGAAAATTCCAAATTAGTCCCACATTTTTACATTTCAGTTGCAAATCCAATTTTTCCTGAAATTTACCAAACCTTTCCAATTTTTCTTCAAATAATCTTAATCATTTCTAAGAATGTATCAAAAATAGTGGCAATCCAATTTTATGCATTTAATCTAACATCCACTAAACTTCGATATTCAATATATTGTAAAAGATGTTACCTGCATTCACAGTATACATAAAGGTTAATTTAGACACATTGTTGTTCAAGGATGTGTCCATGGGAGCCTGGAGAGGGGGAGCTTGTCTTTGATAAAAAAAATCACAGGTCTCTACTTAAAAAATACAGGTCATAGTTACCTTAGGAGGAACTTAAGGAAATGCTCACTTCTTTGTAAATATAACCGAATATAAACTAAAATCCCAGAAAAAACATAGCTATGAGCTATTTTAGTCCCCCAGATATTTGTCGCTGTTTTTGCTTTCCATCAGCACATAATGAAGTAAACACAATTTATACACTGGTCAATTTATAACTAATAACTAAGCATTAACCACGCAACATTTCAGATGTTCTGTCCACCCAAGGAATTTATTAGATGTCCTGTAGAGTCATCGAGATTTTATTCTGCTACACCTCAACAGCAATCAACCATCATCCAACCACCATGGCGTGGGTTATCTTTTGCCATCATTTTTGTGATTCATTGACATTTCTTGAGAAGTGATGAACGCGGACAAGCATAGTAACTTTCTTAATGAAAAGCTCAACATTTTTTAAAATGACTTAAAATTTTTCTATTTCAGATTCTTAAAACTGGGGATCTAGGCAAATGGGGCTTTTGAATTCTCTCTCCACCTGCTAATTGTTTCTTTAACATAATTAAATTAACTATATCACTTATTTTAAATGATGTTTAAAATGTATTCACAATATTATTGATTTTCATAAATATTTAACTTTTAACGTTTTTTTACCAAATTTTTAAGAATTTCTGAAATTTTAAACAGTATTTTGCATTAATTGTTCAGTTTTCAGTTTTTGTTGTAACAAAACAATTACCCAATATAAATAAAATTGTAGTCTTATTAGGGGTTCACCATCCCCCCCGTTTTATGGTTTTGTTTTACAAGGTAGAAGTTTCGAGCCTAATCCTTTATTCTTACTTTAATAATCAGCGAAGATCATTCAATTCTTAAATTACTGATATTCTAATAATCCTGACGTGCAAAATTCAGCAAATTTGTTACTGAATGTATTAATGTCTTTTTCTCTCCAGATTTCACAAAAAATTATGGTGGCATAGTCTATAGAGTCTTGAGGATATTGCCGCATTACTGATCGCGCTACTGGATCCATACGACTGAAAGTGGTCAAGGATAACTAACACAACATGAGACAGGATCAGTACGATACTGAGACCAATTTTTCAATTTCAACTGAGAATGGGATCATTTTGAATGATTTAATTTTCGGTATTATGTTTTACTTGCTAAACTAGAATATGTCTGCAATATCTCCATTCAATATTCTGTTTGATTAATAATGCATAATATTAGCACATTTAATTTTAGCACGGGGCCAGAAATAGGTGTATCTATATATGAATATAAAATTTGATACATTAGACAAATTAACGTATTTCTAATTGAATTCGAAGAAGCTCAAACTAGAGGTCTTGATGATAGCTTAAAGATTGAAAAGTGTATGACGAATCAAAATTTAATCATATCTTGAGTGAAAAATATTAGGCAAAAATTGAGGTTAAGATCTTCAGTTTCCCCTATCAGAAATTTCTAGATCCGCCCATGATTTTAATAGTCCCCTGTCGATGGTGTGGCACCTTGAGACGGTTGCAGGGCAAGTCTGCCACCCAGACCACATCAACAATTACTTTTCATTGCTTAATTGCTAGAAAATACAAAAACGAAAATTATAACTGCATACAGGAGAGGTATAATTGCTGTACTTAATTATGACCCACACCAGGAGTGACCCATGACCCACCCATCCACAAAAAATTGACCCATTTGACTCATGGGTCATTGACAACGCTGAACTACTTTATGCTAACTTGATAAAAGATACCGGTAATTTATATTTTATTCAATTTTTTCATGTCGAACTACAGCATTATTGGCATATTTTTGATATTTCTGATTATCAAATACATTTCTTTGAACATGTCTAAAAAATCAAATCAACGTCTCTCATAAACCTTCACCTGAAATATGATCTTAAGTCTAATTATATTATATTCTATTTTATATAATTGGTGGTTTCAGGTAAATTCAATTGCTATGAAAAATATGTTTAGGTACATGAACTAATCTAACTACATGTCTCATCAAACCGTATGCAGCCATTACTAATGTTGACTAAGAAACTGTTTCTCATTGGCCGCAAGCATTAGCAAACTAATGCCCATGGTCCACAGCTTTTGTCTAGCGTTTATGAGCCCCTTGAAATAGCAGGGTCATATCATAAATACGTTCAACCAGGGCTGCGTATTGTGTACATGACGCAGTATGATCTTGTCTGGTTTACTGCAACTAACTGCTTCACACGCTCAAAATTTACACATTCCCAACTTCCTAGTATAAATGTAACAAATAACTGCTATTAGAAAACCAGTCTTATATGTTGATTTGGCGGGGAATTATGTTACAACTGAATTATTAACTGTTGTTATTCTCACGATATTACGGCTCATTTATGTTTATTAATCATATTGCCATAGAGTACTAAACAGACTTGTCAACGAGCCGAGCCGAGCTTGAGCAGAGTATTGGATATACAACGAGCCCAAAACGAGCCGTTTTTAAGCAAACCAAATTTATAGTGCTGCTTGTTAATTTGATTATAGATTTTTCTTATTTTTTGATTCAATATTCCTTACTTCCCTAGTAAATAAATTTGGCAAAAAATTGCCAAATNGAAGGATTTCTATTTAGGGGGTTTGTAACTTTTTGAATCTATACTTGTAGATAAATAAATTTTGCTCCACATGCTAAGTGTGCTACAGAAGATATGTGCAGCAACCTATAAAATTCACGACTAAATAGGATGATAGAATTTTTACTAATTCATTTAGTTGATTTATTTTTAAATTTTATATGCCTTCCCTAGTAAATAAATTCGGAAAATTTGGCAAAAAATTGCCAAATTTTTGCCAAATATTTGGAACGGATTTGCAAATCGATTCCAAATATTTGGCAAATATTTGCCAAACATTTGGCAAATTTGCTAAATTTTATGCAAACTTTCCACATATTTGCCAAATATTTGGCAAATTTTCCAAATAATTTGCAAACTTTCCAAGAATTTGCCAAATATTTGGCAAACTTTCCAAATTTGGGCAAAGTGAATTTTTTAGAGTACATTAAATATATTAAACAATTACACTCATACATTTATTAGAAGCATCAAAATTTCATCATTTATTTATTTATAACAGCAGTTGATTAAACTGCCTACAAAGTATACATTTGAGTGTACACAGAGATGTAGAGACCCAAGACCAACAAGTCATGGTCTAAAACTACAGCAATCAACTGCCAACCAATTGCATTTATGCATTGGCATGTCAGTCAACATTATAATTTCTAACTAAGGCAACATTGATTATATATCAAATAAGCTTGTTTATATTTCGTAACAATTCACTCAAAATTATGGCAATTTTGAATTATATTTTAAACATCTATAAGTATGGTAGATTTAAAAATTATTTCTGGTATGAACATAAAAAAGTAAATGAACACAGGTGATAACACTAGTCCATAACTAGTACTAATTGCGTACTTAAATGTTGTATAAATTATTCTTAGATATATAAATATTTTAATTGTTTATAATAGTAGTCAATAAAAAATTGAAATTTTCGTTATATTGGTTTCAAAAATGTTTGAAATTGTTTATTATATATTACGCACACTTTTATTTATTCAAATATGCTGTAAATTAATGAATGTACAAATTGTACACATTTGGAAAATTTGGCAATTATTTGGCAAATATTTGCCAAATATTTGGAATATTTCCATTTACAAAAATTATGCATTTTTATCCAAATATTTGGCAAACATTTGCCAAATTTTCCAAACGTATTTACTAGGGTTATAATCGTATTTTTGAAATATATATTAAATAATAGGAAGAGAAATTGAATAAATTCTGAGCGCACAATATTTTTTAAACAAATACCGAGCTGAAACGAGACTCATTGAAAGATTTTCTGTGGCGAGCTGAGCCGAACTTAAACGAGCCGAACCAAGCCTAGCTTAGAAATTACGACTCGTTGACAAGTCTGGTACTGAACTATAAGATGAGTCGATTAACAGCGGTATTCAAAATTCATGAGCCACCTTTTAATTTTGAAATAGGATTCCACACTGGTAAAGAACGCATAATCATATTATTGCAAAATTATAATTTGTGAATCGCTCTATCAGAGCCAAGTGGGCCCAATAGCCACCTTTGGTTGCAGAAACGTTTCAATAACGTTGATTTTGTGACATAAAGACGTTGCACAGACTTTGCTGGAACGTTGAATTTGAAACAAATTGGTTGCATGGGCGTGTTAATGATCGTTACAGTTACAGCAACATTAAAGGAACGTTGAATTTGCAACATCATTTATTACTGCAAAATACAATATGTCAACGCGTTTTAAGGGTATATAACAGTTTATCATTAGCCAATTAATTAAATAGCATTGAATAAACTACTACAAAGCTATAGCGCTATAATACAACACTCAAGTTTCTGCAGATCGAACTGCTTTGCACAAATGCATATAACAATGCATACAGCAAAGCAAATAAACACACAAAAGACAATATTCATAGTCATGAACATCAATTAGTAATACAAAACTGCTAGTATTGATAATGCATTACAAGACAAACAATTACGAATTTATTCAGGATGAAATTTTAATTAAACATTTCAATTTTGAATAGAATTAGAAATAATATTTTTGATGCAACATAAAAGATTATAAAGTAAAATGAGTTTTACTAATTTTCAAACAAGTGATGAAATTTTGCATAAATTATTCTTACATTGCTTTGTGTAGGTGTAAGTTAAAATTTTCTCTTTTTAACAAATTGGAATATAGTAATATATTTCTTGGTTTTCATGTAATTAGCGCCAAATATAAGTATAAAAATATACATATTTTTCTTTTGTGGCTGTTGTTGAATGCTAATTAAATTTGTCTGAATTTTGGTTACAAATTCAATGTTTAACGTGTTCATTGCAAATTCAAACAAAATTCAATGTATGCTGCAACCATAAATATTTATTGGGGGGGCAGCCGCAACCCCCGTCCACCCCTAAATCCATCCCTGTATATATATATATATAATTTAATCATATTTGACATTTTCAATAACTTTAAATAGAATCATGATTATGTCACCCATAAAGTATTGCATTTTATTACTGCTAAAAATTTCAAGTTATTGGGTACTTTTTCTAATTATTTTCTAAATTTTTAAATTGGTGATTTTGCACTCTCAAGATATCTTTCAATGTTAATAACAAGTACTTTTGCAAGCAACATAATGTCTCACTTAAAGTTATTGCAAATCAGTTTTCCTACCAGGCTATGAAAGCATTGCTGCTGGGCTTCCTGATGTGTTATAAGGATCTTGCAAGAATTTCTAAGAGTTCTTAGTAGGATTCCTAGATCTTCTCTGAATTTCTTGCAATTCAGCATTTTTCGTATTGGGAGTCTTAAGGACGCTTAATGATTCCTACTAGAAATTTTCGAGAACTTCCCCATGTTCAAATATATAAAACTTATTTGGTGTGAAAAGCCCAGATGAAGACCACTATTTAAAAATGCAGTTTATGCAAGGTTTACTGAAAAATTTAGCTGAAGACTATGATAAAGACAGATGAAGATTGGGTATTAGACAAACTAAACCTTTTCCAATTGCATTCGAGAAACTGTAATTTCCGATTAAGAATTCATCATTTAAATGAATTTTGAGTTGGTGAGCATGCTATTCACTTTTAGGGTGGCATCATTCTTTATAAGTCATGGACTTGGCTTTAGTAAAACTTATAAGACAATGAATTTGTTAATGAATTTGACTCAGAATGAAGAGCATAAGTGGAAAGTTTGCATAATCTTATTGAAATAAGCTCATTATTTGGATTTCAAGAGCATAGCCATGATAGAAGTAATGTATCAGGCTAAATATGGTTCAAATATGATCAGTGATTATTGTTGAACACCCCACCATGATCAAAGTGGGGTTAATTGAAGGAAAGCAAGAACACAAGAACATTTTGAGAAATTTTAAGATGCTTAAGATAGTAATACATATATATTGGCTATATTATTATTTTTCAACATTTATGTTTCTACATACAGTAGAATTGCAATTATAGTTTTCACAAAAAGAAATGAAATATTAAGGCCTTTTTAATGATTAATATTCATTCTTTTAATAAGAAAAATGAATCTTTGAAATGTTTGAAATTTTTGAAATATCACTAAAGATATAAGAACCCTTAAGAAGGAGTGTTAAAAATAACAAAGATGCATTTGGAATCAGCTTAAAGATATCTTTCATTACATATCATTTGGCAGTTGACCAGGGAAATTGCTGAGATGCTATACATTTACAGGACACAGCCACATTCAGTAACTATTATTATCTCCGCATGAATAAAGTCATGAATAAATGAAAACTTAAAAAAGGAGACATAGAAAATGGAAGTGATTCTACTACATACATTTAGGAAAATATGCAATAACATTAATAGAATTTCATTGGACATATGAAAGAGATTTTACAAATGGCATTGAAGAGCTCAAACATGTTAATGCTTCTCAGTTAGAGTAATATGTTTAAACAATGCACTGCTGGAGGCTCTCTGAGTAAGATTGAGTAAGATGACAGAATCAGTTAGTTACTTTCAACCAATTCATTCCTCAATGAGAACAGAGTTGCATTTTAAAATAAAATACCTATTTGTACAGCATCAGGTCTTCACCATAAATCTCATGTAATCCAAATTAGATTCTACAAAGCTTCTGCTACGAATTGGTTCAACAAATTTACCTCTTGATAAACTTTTCTCTAAATTATGCTTCAGCAGAAACATTTTTTACTGCTAATGCTATTCTTCTACAAAAAGTTAATGCTTTTGATAGATGTGAGCCCAATTTTTCTTACTCATCTAAGCCTATTGAGCAAATAATTATTATTGATATTGAGCTTAAGCCAAAATATTAGTAGTGTTAGATCATATGCACTTTGGAGAAACACAAAGTCATTTGACAGCTCATGTGCTTTTCAACCTTACAAATATTCCTTTTCTATTATAAGAAAGCTTTTGACTTTGTCATTCATCCTATAATAACATATCTTTTGTCGAACATGGGTGCTTACCTATTGATAAGGAGATGTCATCCTTTTTATCTAAACGCTGACAAAAAGTGAATCTATCGGATCATACCTTTTCTAATTTAAAAATTGTGAAGACCGATCTACCAAAAGTTATAAAAGATGGTTCATGGATATACATTGCATATTATTCATAATAATCTATTGAAATATTGTGAATTCTACAACAAATTTGTTGATGACACTAGCACATGGCACCACTTAAAAGTAGCTGAATTCCAAATGTCAGAAAATATTATCAATAACTGGTATAATTAAAACAATGCAATGATCAAGCTTGAAAAAACAAAGAAATTAGAGATCTCTTACCTTCCAAATTTTGAGCATCTTCATGAACTTTTGCTCTATATTTATATTACAATAAAAAGCATGAAAGACTATTAAATCTAAAATTGCCCATGCTCATTAAGAATAACAAACCGTTTTCCCAATATTTTATAAACCTATTATAAATTTGATATAGAAAAAAGCAACTATTGATGAACATGCTCAAACTTAGTATTGGAAAATTGAGCTAAGTCTTATTGTTGTGGCTAAAGTGCCTGCAAAAATTCACTATTTTTCACAGAAAACTCCAATTTTGTAAAAAAATTAAATTTTCTTCACAATGCTCATGTAATCAGGATGAGAAAAGTTGATGGGTTGCCAACTAACCTTAAATCTTTTTATGTTGTTAGACCTCTCAATATATTGAGGCGTGCTGTGTAAAATCGGAATTTGCTGAAAATCTCAATGGAATAGCACCAGGTCGCAGATTAGGAGTGAAGATGAAAGAGAGACACTCCTCTATCTGTAGTAATTTCTGGTCTTGAATAGCTTTATTATAAATATATATCGTTTTTTTAAAAACCATAAAAGTTAATCAGTCTTGGGTAGGTTAAGGTTAATATGAACATGCAAACAAATATATAGAATAGAAGTTAATCAAATATGCAAGAATACACCACTGGAAAAATCAATTGACTATCACCCGCCGATTGTTGTGATTACTACAAAATGTTTCTAAAATTTCATTTGTATTAATTTTTTTCTATTCTAAATTAATTATATATATAATTAATTCCGACATGCTATTTCTCAAATCGTTCTTGATCATCATTAATCTTCAAAAAGCTTCGTTCCCAATCTGTAACGGAAGAAATATTTGTACCATCTTCATTAGTTCACAAAAGGCATCGCAATGAGGTATAAAAAGGTCATATAATTGTCTATGAGTAGCAAGGGTTCGATTTTTTCGTTCGATTAGTCTGTTTGCATTATGAATAAATATGACACGTTTGAAAATTGTGTCTCAGTATTGTAAGCTACTGATGAATGTCTTTCCAATAAAACAAATATTTTCAAGATGAGTTAGTTATAATAGTTTGTAACTGATATTTATATTATTTTTGATGACCGCCCCAGAGCTGCAACCGTGCTCGTGCCGTGCCTAACATTTTGCTTTACTTAGCCGTGCCGTGACCCAAATCTTTGGAATATGCAAGCGTATGAAACTCACAATTATTCTTTGTACAATTTTCTGTTCATAATATATTAAATGCTATTTGCTGTTTTATAAATAAAAATAATTCTTAGAAATAGATCTGCATAGAAGCTACATTACGGGAATTTTTAAAATGCAACAACAATATTCTTTTCCATGGTTATGCCATATAATCCCTGTCGACTTTTTGCAGAATTTCAAATCATTGCTTACAGATGTATTAGATATTATGTTTGCGATTTTTCTCGAACTGCCGTGAGGCATATTTAGTATAACGAATAATTTACGAAACGTAATTTTATGTTTCTAAGTTTATAGTTTATGTTCTAATTATTACATTATTTTTCTATTCAGTATAAACGGTTTCTAATATATTAGTTACTCTTATTTAAATGTCCATACTGTTAGAATGGCATACATTTAAATAGATTATTTTCTAACTTACGTCAAAACTTTTTCAAAAATAAAGTTTTTGTTTTTCATGTGAACATCATAGTAATTGTTCAATCTGTGACTCTGGCTAATATGTATATGTTCTATATGATCTTTTTTGTTGATTGATAAGGCATAACACACTGGCTTTAGTCATTTTATATACTTGAGAAATGGATAAATTTGAAATTTTAAAAATTCTAAAGACCACTTGTAGAAATGTGCCGGGCTGAGCCTAATATTATTTTTGAAAAACCGTGCCGTGCCCGACCGTGCTTCCAAAAACCAGACGCATTATCTCATATTTATTGCCAATTGATAGCGTCTGTTGTCGTAGGAAGGTATCTAAGAAGTTATAATTACAATTTTTAAATATGGTATCCCCCTGATGCTACGTGGTTTCATCGCCACTATCAACGATGAACATAACTGTTGGCCTTATCATTTGCAACATCACTTCAAAATTTACTTAGATACATCACAATGTACTAATTTTGCACTTATCTTTCTAGGTGAATTGTTATAGAACCAGGAAGCACAATAATTTCCGAAATGTCTAGTAAAATGTCAAAACTTTTATGAACTCATGTTCCTATGTATGTATGTTCCCTTTTACATTTGCATTTTTACTCATTTAATCAATAACATAACAGTTTCTTAAGAAATTTTGTTTATCAAAACAATGTTTCTTGATGCTATGTATTTTAAGTACATTACGTTGAAAATATCTACCCTTACCTTAAATATTTCATCTTTGCACTCGATATTATGCCATGAAATCTTGTTTTTATCCGCCAGATTTAAACTCTTTTTTAGAGAACGTATGAGAAGGTTCTTAAGAACTTTTTCTCATTGTACATCGATAAAGAACAAATGTATTCTCTTTAGCTAACCGTCTTCGTTCTTATGTAAATAATTGTCTAGTCAATATATAGAGATTATTTGCTCTATCAATACGTGAGATTATCGTTAGGACACAGTTCAAGGCAATATCATTATTTGTACAAATCTATTTTCACATAATCTGTGATTAATCATTACAATTTTTCATATAAGCAACACAATATACATAAGAATTACAAAATTCTATAAAAACAATTGACAATTGTAATTATATGATGACAGAAGCAGTTTATAAACACAAAAAATTTGAACTCACACTGACCCCTGGCACAACTACTGTACAAATACAGTATTGAATCTCCCTAAAGATTTTTACATTGAACTAACGTTTTAACGATTATAAGGACTCGATGCCTTTCGTTTTCAATAAAGAATTAAAACCCAATTAACAATTTCCATAGAGCGGTATCAAATTGTATTCGGTAAAAATGATTAAAAAATACTCTTCTAGTTAACGCGCTAGTTCATAGATTTGTTTAAGCAATTTTAGAGTATCATTTTTAACGGCTTCTATTATATACCAAGTTTCTTTACTGAATCAGCGAAAAATGTACTCCTAGTTTTAGGTTTTCCCTGAAAGCTTACTGAATTTTTGACAATAAAAGTTAGAACCCTTTTTACATAGTAAGACAAATTTAAAATTCATTGTTTTTCCCAATGTGCAATTGTAACATTCAACAGAATTATAGAAAATATAAAATATTTATTAGTTCATGTTAACTAAAAGATTAAGCAATTAAGAAAAGCGCTATTACATAATAATTATATATATATAT
>CABFPE010000144.1:1109336-1124810 GCA_900660155.1 Hofstenia miamia | reverse complement strand
ATTCATAATGTGTAAATACACATTGCGTTTGTTTCCTACAGAATTCCCTCAACAACAATGATGATAAACTAACACAATAGACAAATTCAATAGTGAAATATATATGGTCATTATGAGCAAAATGTAGAATAAATTACATTTTTGTCTTGTCTTAAACACGTATGTGGGTTTTACCACGTACGTTTATTAAATGTTAGAAATTGCGAGTTTTTGCATAAACTAGTTTTTGGTTTTTTCCGAAAAATTATTTTGCTTTATTAAAAAATAAGCCATTATGCTTCTAAGAGTATTATTATCTCTCTTATTCAAACATTTGTTATTAAATTTTAGTGAATAAAACAAGTATGTAAAGTAAACATGTAAACTAAATTAATGTGGTATTTCCAATGGCATGTATGTTAATAAAAAAAACACAAGTATATAAATTAAATTAGGCCATGCAAATAAGCAAGTAAACAAATTGCTTACATTTTAAACAATAGACTGCAAACAATTCTAATCTAATGGGATTCTTTGAAAATTTCTCAACCTCTCAAAAAATTGGTTACATTTTAAACAATAGACTACAAACAAATTTGTTTGCCAACAAATATTATAACAAAGGAGAATATGTTCCAATGACGTCAGAGATACACAGACGGCCAAAGTACACAATTACATCATAGCCAAGCTAGACATCCCCGCCAGGTTCAAAGGTCCCCTCTCGACCAATCACAATCAAAGTTGTGCGATCTCATGGAACCCAATTCATACTACTATTGCTGTATCGTTAAAATGTCCTCTAGGAAACAATAGGGGTTGCATTCCCAAAAGCAATTTCCACCGAATTCGACGTTGATAAATGGGTGTCTTCAACAACTTCATGCCCCTTTGATATTGCTTCATTCACCATCCGTATTTCACTCAACATTTTCGAGTTTTTCCTTGCCGCATTAATGGGTTATGGATCCCTCAACATGATCGAAAATTTCCAGAGCAACACGTGATTTTGAAGATTTTGCAATTTTTCAATTGCATATACCAAGTTACGATAATTTACGGCAATATACAAGCCAGTTGGCATACGAGCTTCCAATATCTGTTTTTCAAATATTTCCATAACTTTTTCATGCGCACTGCTCACTGATGGTACTCGAAGGAACATTTCCAAATGTTTATAATCAATCTTTTACTTCATCATTAGTATTAGAGAAAGTTGTTTTTTCCGAAAACTGTCAGTTTATGTACTAAAAATTACTTAAGGTGCTTAAACTATTATCCCAGCCTGAGTAAACTAGATTGCATGACTAAACATCTACTATTAATAGCGTGAGAAAATGCAAAAGTAACATTGATAGTGAAACACAGCTTGCGATGACTGAATCATTTACTGCCAAAATTAGAAATTAGTATAGCAAAATACATGGCGATCAAATAACCAATTTGAGTGCCGAGGGAATAACCATGCGCCTAAATGCAGCACTGGTGAATGCACACTTGTCCTAGAAAAAGCCTACGCAGGATATTCGGACGAGGGGACATCTTAGTCATGACAAATAGTGGGCGAAGCCTCTCAGAATTTTTTGAAAATATTGAGAAAATAACCCGTAAAAAATTCATTTCACTATTTTAGATTTTAAATTTTTTAAATTTTTTTACACATAAATTTTTGAGTAAAGCTAGTTAAAATTAATTTTGAAAACCTGACGGGGGACATTCCACCATGTTCCCCCTTGCGTACGCAACTGGTTTTAGCCGCGGCCTAAGTTTATTAATTCCCTCATTAGCAAATTTAGTTGCCGACTGCTATATGGAAGTGTGGCTTTCGCACATCACTTGTACTCTCCGAAGCTCTTAATATGCTCGGATTTTAGAAAAGGAACTCTTGTCACTCCTTACAAGTGATCAATATATCAGCAGGATAGTGCTCCATGTCATACCTCAAAAAAATGAAAAACTTCTTCCACAATAACGGGGTTGCTATCCTTGCTAACTGGCATTGCCTATTTCCAGACCTTAAGATTATCAAAAATATGTGGAAAGATGTCAAATATCGAATTGGACAGCATACTTTTCACACTGAAGAAGAGCTGTGGAGCGCAATAAAAAAAAATAATGAATTCCCAACAGCTTTATTGAAAGATTTTTTGCTTCAATCCCTGATCGCCTTGAAGCTGTTATTCGCTCAAAGGGACACCCTAGAAAATATTAAAAGAGACAATTTTGTTGCTAAATGATTGCATTGCATCAATTATTAATTTATGTATCTTATTTTGAATTTAATTTTTTCGGATTTGCTCATTTGTTAAAATTTTTTCAGGTGGCCGAATACATTTTTCCATTACAAGTTTTCTAATTTTGATTAAAAATTAATATAGCCAATTGTTATTCTACTTATTTTATGGTATTAGAAATACAAATTTTCCTTTCTTAATCAAAGTAACACTTAATTATGATTTTAGGCACACTCTATTTATTCAAAATAGGTGGTCGAATACATATTTCCTGTACAATATTTAAATTATTTATTTTGAAAAATATAAAATATATAATAGATTTATTTTTCCATCACAATACATTTTCTCGAATATATGTATAATGTTAGCTACCACAATTTCAAAAAAACTTTTGTCTTAGCAGAACAAAGAAAAAAAATTTGGCATTTAATTTGAAATAAGTTCTGTTTATATGTTACAACAAGTCATATTGGAATGTCAATACTCTTTGGGAATTAAATTTCATTGAAGAATGTTCTTTTCCTTACAAAATTTTAAAATATATTTAAACAATTTATTTTTGAAGTTTTGAAATAAAATATATATTTATTTCTTCAAAAACAATAATTTAAATAGATCTATATACACTGTTGAATGCATGGAACCTATCATAGAAAACTGAGATGACGTGCTTCTATCAAACTCAAACCTGCGCCACGTGTGTAAAATTCTTTATAATAATGTTCGATTTCCCTCTCAAATGTGAAATCATTTAAAAAGAGTTGACGCGTTTGTCTCAAACCTGCGTCAATATCATTGCAAACGACGCGAATACGGTTAACTGTAAGGGGGCGTACAATCAACTATTATGACATTCATGAATTTATAAGTCAACATCATCATAACACTTTGTTGTGTTTTGCTACAAGCAGTTTCTTAGTCAGCCTTAATCATAGCTAGGTGAGACATGAGGTGAATATATTTAGTACATGTACCTAATACATTTCACATTTAATTTGAACTGAGTTGAGATTAATAATAATTTTATAAAATATATAAAGCAATGTAATGCTTTCTAGGGATTAGGATTCGTGCACAAATTTTTCAAAAATAGTTTATTGCATTACATAAAATATAGCTAGAGTTTAGTAAAAATTCGCACGGAGCAAAGAATAATCAATCTCCTCCTGCGTACAATTGTACTTAAATTTACTGCATTTTCAGGTTTATGAATTGAAATGGACAGCTGTGACCAAAGTTTTTTGGATGTAGGCGACTTTACAACTTCAGCAATATCTAAAACAACAAAATTGTAAACCCACCTGCCAGCAAGACTTAAATAACCAAATTACATATTTCTGTACAACTTCGTACATTTAAGCTTGATTAGTATTTGACAAGTACTAGCTCCCATAGACAATGGCTGTGTTTATGAAAGAAAAACGCAAAGTTGTACTGCATATATTGTTTTTGTTTCTCCAAAAATGTAAATCATATGATGATTCTTTTTTAGTCTTGTTTTTAAAAAAAAATGAATGTCTTAAGTAAAGTAAGATTTTATAAGTTAAAAATGCTCAATGGGCAATATTCTTTTGTTAAGGACAAAATTGATTTTCTGAAAGAAACTTTTTCGGGAATGCGAGATAATTCTGAACATATTTTTGATACCATTGTGAACGCCTCACATGCATTATAAGAAAAATTGCCTGAATTTGATGGTTACTGCTGTGGAATCTGAAGCGCCCAAAATTTAGTGAAAACTAAGAAGATATGTATTGAGAGCCTTGATACAATTATTGTTCAACTGGGTAAAAAATTCAATGATTTCCTGAAAATTGCTTCAAATTTTGAGTGTTTACCAATTTTAGTAATGAGAAATTTGCTTTACTTTTCAATTTCTATAGGGAGGATATTGTCATAAGTTGTGCAAACTTGGGATGAAGAATTTACAAGACATTTAAATCCGAATTTTTAAGCAATAATCTTACAACAATTGAGTCTATTTACTCACTCCTTTATGTAAATAAGGTTTTATCATGCATGCCACATGCCAGATATTCAGATTTTGATAGAAACATTCTTACATGCATCCAAGCTAATGCTGAACGAAGCTTTATACGGATGAATCTTATTAAAGACATGTTTGCGCATTTCAGTGAATAAAGATCGTCGGAAAAACCTTGTAATTGTGAAGTTTGAGCGTGAAGTTGCCGCAAAAATTGATATTGATGCATGTGTAAAAAATTTTTCAGGGTTAAGGGGTTAAGTTACCTTTTGGAAAGCGAAATGCTGAAAACAGTTTATTCAACAATAAAAAACGTATCCAGTACTGGTGACTTGATTAAATTTAGTTTGTTAAATGAATGGAAGGACGTATTTGGGAAGGATAAAATTAGTGTGGCATGGATGCGGGGTATGTATACACGCTGTATCTTCTAACTCAAAAAACAACCTTCAAAGTTTTGAGTGCGGCAGCTTCATGGTGGAGGCTTTAATTACAAAAATGTCATTTTTGCCTCAAAATTTGAAATTTCTTTATTTCAGCATTACAAAGTTAAAATTAAAGACAAAAATAAAAAAGTCATTTCTTGCCGGTTATATCAATTATATGACATTTTTCGGAGTTTCTATTTAAAGGGAAATTGATTGTAGAGAATGTGAATAGAAGGGTGAAGGTAAAGCGTGCAAGTTGTGTAGTAAAAAATGATTTTGTTACTAATCTTGTTTCAAGTTCAAATTTTTGCTGACGCGCACATTATACGCATCTGATTTTGAGTTGTGAAACCCTGCGATAGGGACTAAATGTAAATATACTTTTGCATAAAAGGTATCTAGCATATGATCAGATATTTTCACAAATGCCTATAGAGATTAATGTAATAAAATAGTTGATCCAATCGTCAATGATCCTTTCAATATCATTCCAAATAAGACTTGCATTAAATTCTTTCATATTTGACAATCTATTATTACTAATATCTGAAGAGATAAACATCAAAGATTTTTTCAAATCTGGGGGACAACAAAACTATGTAAACTATGGCAAGTGAAAATTATTCCCTTAAATGCTATGATGCTATAAACCAAAACTGCAAAATTTCAATTTCCCATTTCTTTCGAGCTTTCAACCAATTGTTTACTTTTCTGGTGAAAAATCAATGAAAAATGTTGTTTCATGTTTATGAAAATGCTGCTCTTATTTGAACGAAAATTCTGCTTTGATGTCTACAGCACTTATCTCTATGCTGCACAAGCAATGAATTGCTTTAAGGACTTTTCACAATGATAATAATAATTTTTACTATAGTAACAAACTATGATGCATATTTAGCGTTATATTCTGCTACCAGCGTAAATCTCAACATAATATTGAATGAAATATAAAATTTTAAACTATATCTCATTGTAAAATGCAAAATTTAGGGGTTTTTTGAAAATTTGCACCAATATATTTAAAAAATATTGGAATGAGTAAAACTATTGCCTCTCAACAATGATAAAGGGGAATTGAACCAAATCAAAATAAGAACCCGGACAACCCTTTGTTGTCAATGGAGCCATTAAAAGAATTTTACTGTATATCTATGGGGTCTCCCTCAGATCCGAAAAATTGATTCATTTTCAATAACAAATATTAAAAGAAATGTAACCAATTATGATTTTCTATTTTACAAACAACATATTGCTGTATTTAAGAACCAAGATGAAGCGAAACAAAACAAGTTGAGAAGAGATATAAAATCAATTTCCAAGGAATTTTTTCAATATCATCAAATTACAAAGCTCTAACGTCAGGACTTGATACATTGTACAAAATTTTGAAAATATTGGTTATCCGCATAAATTAATTAAAAATATTATTACAGAACAAATTTTAAGACAATATAATGAAGCAAAGTTAAGAACTCAGTCATTGCAAGATAAAGAAAAACAAAAATATAATAAAAATAGAAACATAAAATATTTCCAATTTATTTTAGATGATAGATTTTTGGATTATTAAAAATATTGACAAATTGTATTTAAACTGTGGTATACGGATGATTAATAAAGTTAATACTTTCAAATTTACGCAAATGTTTGCTTTACTAAACGAATAAAGGCGTTTTTGAATAAAGGCCCACTCACAATATAAAAAATGAAATTCATTGAGGAATTCGTTATCGCGAAAATTTCAGCACATTTTTGGATAAATGTTATAAAAGCAACGTCCTTCGCAGTCGATGGAGTGGCATAGTATGAATATACGACGCAAGATGCAGCCGCAATCATTAAAATCATAAACGCAAGACTCGATGTGAGTAACATCTTCGTTAAGCGGCGTTCACTGTCATTCTTGTTCTTGTGAATTCGTAACTTGTATATAAAAAACACATTAGTGATACAGATAATAATAATAGGGATCGACGTTACAATAATCATAAGTCCAATAACAAAAAAGTAGTACACAAATTTCGGGCTAACGGAGTAAGTGCAAACACCATCAACGATGTCATTCATGTATAAATGAAGACCAAATCCAAAATAGGTTAAGGAAGCAACCCCAAAACATCCTTTGTATGCTAGGTTAGGCTTACTATATTGTCTAAACCAAACTGGTGCACCAATTGCGAGTGAACGGTCAACTGCTAGTGTTGTCATTAAGAATATGGCTGTTGCTGAACTTCCGCTGCTGTGCCAATGTATAAACTAAATAATGTCATCTACTGGCAAACACTATTTCTTTCAATGCCGTGCGACGCAGATGCAAAATTGCATCGTTCGGGCAGGGTAGTTAAATATGATAAACGTAAGTGGCATCCTCTCCCTTCGGGAATTTAAAATAATTTGAAAATGTAATAAATTTCTTATTTTTAAAAAATGAAATGTGCAAATATATAGAAGCTTTTAAAAACGAGTCAGCATGAGAACATACATCTTATGTATTAACTACAAATAGCTTTGCCCCCACTTCTAATGTTAGTCGACATTATAAATAAATAGTGTTATAGTAATATTGAAATTTAATGCCAAAAATGTATATATATATATATATATATATATATATATATATAGAATGAATGTTGCACAAATTTTCTATTTGGAATAAGTTTCGATTCAAGGAAAATCATAACATGATTACCCTTAGAAAAAAGCAGGGTGAAAAATAAATGTATTAAGCAGGGTGAAATTTAAACATTTTAATTGAAACCTTATTATTGCATTTTACTTCTTATAATTACGTCTGGTTGGTTTATGATTAAATTCGACTGGATAGAAATATGTATGTTTAAAAAATATTAATAATACCATGTGTAATTGAGCTTCAATAACTTAGTTTAACTACATTAAAGTACTTTGTTTGTTAATGCAGTAGAAAAAAGATACTAATTAATTATTAAAATTTTTAAATAGAGAACCTTTTGTAAATTTGTCAACAAAATCTTAAAATGGTTTACTTTGCAACAAAATCGATTGATGTTGAATGCATTCAAGTGAAAATAACTTCCTCCTAGGTGTATGACGCCATCTTGCAGAATTGCCAGTGAATCCCAAACGGCCAAACATTTCAACAAAGTAATGGAGGAATTCTGCTGCTTCAGAAACTTAGCAGTATGATTAGAACAGAAATTGAAGAAAATTACAATAACTGAAATTAATAACCACAAAAGGAAGGGATATTTTTCTAATTTGTAATAGACATAGTTTTTGATGTCGTGCTCAGTGATATTCATTATAATGATTCTAAAATTAAGATTACAGTTCAAATTAGATTTACAAAAAGCTATTTGATATAAAAGAAATTTCAGAGGTATTATATCCTAAACAATTTCACCTCATCTACGAAAAAAACTTTGATTCCCATAGAAATAGTAGGGTATGATTTTAGAATTGCTATAGTATAAAATAATCTTAAGGTCTATAATTTGATAAAGAACTATGAATTTCTTTGTCATAACGAAAAGTAAATTGCTAATTTCTAACAATTATTCATTTGGGAAGTTCTAAAAATTTATACGCTTATATCTAAAAAATTAATAAAGATATCTACAATCTGTTGCTTTGCGTCCTAGCATATTCTTTCGCAGTGTGTGGTTGCACAGGATTTCGATCTGAATGGCTATGGAAGGTCTACCTACACATAAGGAAACAGGTAAAGTTCGTTGTTGATACCATGGTCTTTTAACCTTATATTTACATGAACCTTAGGTTTGGAAAATATTAAATATTTTTAATAGCATTGAAATTTTGAAAATTTTTTAAGAACTTTAGTACACATTTTAAATATTACAATCGAGCACGTTGGCCAAATGATGTGTTCATTTCTCACGATTTCCATATTTCCTAATGTATTTGAAGAAATTTTTTTATAAGTGTGGAAAATCGGTTTGTCCATTTAACTGGACACCAGGCTGTTTAAAGTTAAACTGATGATTTTCTCAAAAGACTTGAAATGAAAATTATATAGAATGTTTTTACAATTTTGACATCAATTCTTTTAAAAATATTAACTTCCTTCCTAAAATTTTAGAATAGAAGATCTCAAATACTTAGAAAAACGTTATTACTAAATAGTAATCAAGAAATTCATTGTTCATTGAGAAAATAAAAAAAATTACTGCAATATTTGCATAGTCAGCCCCCACTAAATATATTGGAGATATGTCTTAAAAGGAAGTCTACTCCTGTAAATAGGTCCCAAAACCTTATAAGCATATTTTTGATTATTTAAAAAATCATTCATTTTGCTAAACGCACTTACATGCACATTATTCTTAATCCTATTTAATTCTTAAGTAACGTGATATTGCCCAGTTCAGAAGTTTAGTATTGATACATTTGTAAAACTTAACTTGGAAGACATATTTTAGTTGTAAATATTGGTTGCAATCTTTTTTAGAAATGTTTTATTAAAAAGTTGATACAAATTGCATATAAGTAAGGAAAACCAAATATTACCTTTTTGTAACAAATGTTAAGATAAGATTATGTGAAATATTTATACAAAACAATTTAAAACTCAACCAATCAAATCAATGTTCAGTAAGCAAATGACGAAATTTTGTCTTAAAAAATAGGAATTAACCCAATTTCCAATAGGATTTTGTCAAATTCTGTTATGACTTCAACAAAAATTTTTTATATTTCACGAACTAATGAAGAAATTTAAAATCTAAAAACACCACAAGATAAATAATATCTCCTCTTTCTTTTAGTCTTAATTTGCAACCTGACTTACAAATATTGTCTTCATAAACAAACTATTTCAGGGTAGTTGTTGTTCTCATTGGCAGTAGGCCGCCTCATTATTTGAACACTAGGTGTATTTTGAATGTTTTTACAAAAAATCGGATTTATCAATGAAAAAAAAATTCTTATTTGCATGTAATTCAGGCATAAGCACAGGCTTTAGCACAGATCTTCATCATTGAATGAGAGGGCCTTACCCCATGGAGGCGTAAGTGTAAAAACCGTTCAAAATTTCTTAACAGGCTTCAATAAAATTGTTCAAAATGCGGACACTAGTGTAAATAGAGTTAATGCATAAACTACTATACACACAGATTTTAAGAATTTCTAAAATAAGAAAAACTTATTTATTTGAGATGTTGAAAGGTGATCACCAACTCAAAAAGCACATTTCATTCAAAAAAAATTTAGGCTTGTAGAATACTATTAATATTATTATTATTATGTTTGTGCAACTGAAATTTTTCAAAGCACATGTGTAAACTACCTCTGTGCACTAATTGACAATACTTAAAATTAGATAATAATCTCTTTTTAAAATATTTGTACAATTTGTGTCATGTACGAAACACGTTTCTTGTAGAACTAATTAATTCATTTGCACTGAATCAATTTTCAAAATTAAAAATGCAGCAACTTTATGTTGATAACCTCCCAGATATATTACATTGAGTTTGCTGATGATAATATACCAGACCTACAAACAGTAACAACATTAATAGATTTAGATGGTGTTAACTGCTCATTTCAATCCCATTAAAACACCAATGCCAACCTTACCTTAGTAATCAATAATCGATGAGCAGATGCTTGCAAGTAAAACTCGCTTCATTATTTTGATTCCTAGATCCTATTATTGTAAACAAGGAATTGCGAAAAGCTTACTTGAAGTTCTTAGGTTGCGAAAATTTAAAATTTATATGCTAAATGAATTTCCAACAATTTTTTCATAAATAATATTGCACCTTCAAATTAACTATTATATAAAAAAGTGACAATTGAGCAGACAAAATTTTTTCACGATTTAAGTAATTACTATTTCAAAATTGGCCTTAATTTTCACATTTTAAGTTTTGCTACGTTTGTATTCTTATTGTTATCATTTATAAATAATACATTCTTTCAAAATTCAACTAAATGTTTGTATTGAATATGCTTGATACGATCTCTAATGATATCCTTCAGTCCGTTCTTGGGCTTGCGTTTGCTTTAACTGTAATGTTTGAACTATCTAGATACAATAAAATTATTTTTTAACATATAACAGTAATACTCTGCATCAAAAATCTAATGTTTGTTATCAATGGCCTATTATTGGCGTACCAATGAGTCATTGTTGGATATACATAATTGGCCCATTAATTCCTCAGCGGTAACCTACCATTAATGGCAACAACAATGGCCCATTTTGGGCCCATTAATGGCTTGCTATTTGGAACTTTACAATTTTTGCAGCCAAATTTCAGAGAATTACAGACTCATGAGGAAGAATTGACAACCGAATAGTTCATAAGACCAAAAACTTGAAGATATAACAAGGTGCTTTCTATATACCGATATTGCAAAAATATATGCAACCCTTACTTTTAGTTCTTTCTTGTACGGAATTAAAGATAGCTTTGCTCTCCCTATACAGTATCATATGCTCTTCCCGCAAATCATTGTAGATACTGTCATGTAAGCAGAAATCTCAAAGGATGTTATTGGAATTGAAGTCATTTTTAGACAAATCAATATCTTGCAACATATTTCCTGCAACACTAGAGTACGACACTTTAATTTACTCTAGGATATACAATCAAATCAAAACAAGAAGCAACAGAAGCTTCTTCATTAATGTACGATATTGTCAAATCTAGAAATTGATAAAGGGAAACAATTACCATTATAATCTATGAAATTTTTCCAAAGTTTCTTGATACCTTCCTTGCAAAATATGCAGGCTTTAAATCAGAATATTGGTTAGTTACAAACTTTCCTATGACTATTAATAGTAATGCTCTTTAGATAATTAGACAATGATAGGAATAGATGAAAGTCGGAATGAGCTAGGTCTTTACTATAGTGTGAATAAATTTCATGTTTACGCTGCTGGTAAATCAAATTTTGTACTATATTACGACTAAATTTTAACTAGCTTTCTATTAATAAATAAAAATTGCATAGCAAAACTGGAACTGGCAGCACTTTCAGCCAAATCAAAACAACCATTAACGTTTATTTCAGCGAAAACTTCTTTTGATGAGCATTATTATCATTTACTTGTACATTCATGTTTTTATATGTTATTTTTGGTAACAAGTTTAATATATCAATCTTTACTATCATATCTGATGCCATGCAAATTAGATAGATATGATATACAGGCTTATAAATTACTGATTTTAAATTCCTAATAACAGAAACTAGTTAATATGAAATTTTTTCCAGAACTATATCTCCATTAGCCTGTTAAATGCCCCGAACAAGATTTCTTTAGTAATAACTGCATAGGCCTACAGCTTCTTTCCAAAAAAGAACTCTCTCAATTTTGTTATTTTAGACGAATAGTGATCGACAATATTGATGCTTAAGTCACGACACCGCTTCATTTTCAAAAGTATCTACATTTTGCACCAACATACTTAGATTATCAATTTAATTGTGCCTCTCTTCAAAATCCAATTTCAGATTTAAGCTTAAGTAGAATTGATAAGTGGTACTGTTTTATGAATTTCTAAAGTGCATTGTTAGATTTGAATAAAATGAAAATACTACATTATACTTTTATTTAAATTAATCCTATATATTACAGCGTAACTCTACAATAATCTACATACTTGAAATATTAAGTTATTATCTTTTATGGTTGATCTAAAAATTCATATTACCTAAAAACTTCTTTTTATAATCTTGAAAATGCTGTTTGGGATTTCTGTGGATTTTTGCTAGGCTTTAGCAATACACTCTTTCTTTTTATAAAAATTACATAAATCGAACCAAACCTCAATTATTCGTAGTAAATAAGTCAACATAAGCCTAAACAATGCATACATGATTCTTAAATTTCTGCAGGTCAAATAGTAGTTATAAGAGTGAATTGGAGATATCATTATTTGAAAAGTCACACACAAATTCTTAGGTAATTTAAACAAGTACTGTACATATTTTAATCAAATACACACAAAAAAGCGAACAAATGCCAACAGCTCAGTATATTAGATTTTCAGAAATTGCTGAATTAATATTTTAAGCCTCAGGTTAATTCTTCAATAATTCTAAAAAATTGAGCATTTTGGGTCTTGTGATTTCAAATATTGCTCGGCTCGGAAAAGTACACGCTGAAAGTTTGGACATAGATATTATGTCGCTCACCCAACTCGTTATTCCTTGTGGATTGACTTCTGAGGAGGTCATTCTATCTTTAGCAGTGGGTCACCCTGCATATACCTTGCTTTAAAGATACAAATGGTTTGTCATATTTTCACACAATTTTCGCCAAGCTTATTAAGAATTGCATAAATCTTGGGATATTGGCACATTTATTGTTGAATAAGAATTGATGAGCAGCATTTTTCGATGAAAATCTTTTCTAAACCTAAGTAAGTTTCAATTAAGAGGCAGTCTGTAGCCCAATCAACAATTATCCACAACTACTTCTTTTATGTCGAAAAACTGTCAATGTCCGAATGAGGTGCCAAAGAAAAAATCACGGGCAAAGGCGCGCCATCGGATTAAAATGAATGTGAAGCAAAATACATGCCTCTAGAATGCTGTTTTCTCCAATATTGGATTAAGACAGCTTACATTCAGGCTCACAATTCATAGCAGAATACAAACACATTTCAAATTTAAAATTTCAATTTATGGAAAATATCACATTTTCTTGCTTAGGAAGTATATTAATAAATGAGATACAAAGGTTGCACTTCATCATAAGAGTACTTGAGAAAATCTTAACTCTTTGCTTGATTAAAAATGAATCCCATAAAGGTCTTTGATAATGATGATTCAGCACTGCTAAGAATTATGACTTTTGCTGTTAATTGAAATACTCATTTGATGTTATTTCAAAGTGTTAGTGAGTTTGCAATAATTTTGCAACAGATAATCAAAATCTATTGAATATATCTAAATAGAAAAGCTATATCTTATATAAGCACAATTTATTAAAGGCTTTTTGCTGCTAGCATTACATTACAGAAGCAAACCTATTTGCCCACATTTTTGAACAAGTTTATCCACACCTGTTATGAAGCATTAGAAGGCTGTGATATGGGCACATCTATGAGTTTAATCATGAAAAGGTGTGTTAAAAATAAGGCAATCTAATGTCAATGCCAACAACAACGTCGCTAAAAGATTTTGTCTCTTGAAGATAAACCTCCTGGGCCTCATTCACGCCCACCTTACGCAATAGCGAAAATAAAAAAGGGGACAATTATCTATCTTGTAATGATTTCAGATTTTAAGTATCGATTTTCGTTCATGAGTTATAAGCGTTTTACTTTTTTGCAAAGTGGACAAGGTTATTGGGGTACTTTTAGTACTCCACAGATATTTTCAAAATATGCACATTCCTTGGATTAATTACAAACGAAAATTATTTTAGATTTATCCTTCAAACGATCCCTATGTAATCTATGTATAAAAACAATAAAAACACTGAAAAATTATAAATTTTCCAAGAATAATGCTGAGTATTCATTGCAAAGGTGACAGTGTTACTTGTTTTCTTTTGCTATGGCTCTGATAATAATGAAAAACCCCAGTTTTTCTTGTATGGTACCAAAGAATGCAATCATATATTTTCAATTACTTTTAGAAAACTGGCCAGCATAATGTTTTCTGTATATGAATTTTCTAAGCTTCTATAGTCTTGGGGCTGTATGAATAAATTTCATCTACCTTCTTTGACAAAGTATTTCCCCAACATACACAAAGCATGCACATGAACAGTTCGATGTGAAATTTATTGATTACTTTTCTGCGAATCTGTTTTTAATCATTTCGTTAACAGTATTTATCTATTCAGCACAATTTTGTTGGATCTAGCTGTTGTAAAGGTCCAGGCAACACCCAATCAATAGTTGCAGAGCAAAACTTCCAGACTAGCGTTGACTCATTGTTCCTATCTGTATGAAATACATGAATGTATTTTGTAACGCCTAATATTTTTAAGTAAAAAGTAATATAAGCTATTGCCGTTTCAAAATGCAGTATAGGTGTTGTTTATTCCTCCTATAATAGATTTTTTTCGCACAAAAATCCGATGTTTAATGAATTTTGGGTTGATTATGCCATTTTCAGAATAGCCATTGACTAGCTCCCGATCATTATACTTTGCATCTGACAGAGAAAAGTTTCAATTTTGTTATAATATTTGTGTAATATAATATATAAAAGGGCCGTTAGCTAACTCATTACAGAACGCTATCCGTTTACAGCTTTGTACATATTTCCAACTAATGTTTTTCACATTAACGTTGTTCTCTTCGTTGTTACTGGTACTTTGAAATTGTGAATGCTTAATTTCAGAATGTACCTGCTCGCATTTAGGTCTAAGCTTAACATTTCTGACAATTGTGCATTATTCACCGCAAAATGCGTGGTAAAACTGTTTCCTTCGAAATATGAAAAAATTCCTGAAAAAAATCCTGAAAAAAATTCAACAGAAAAAATTTGCTAATTTATCAAACCAAACAGTGTTTTCAATTATTTCACATCATAAAGCTACCGGTTAAATTGGGACATTAGCAAAACCAGGGCGTCCTTCTAAACCAACGGGCCACTCCCAAGCAAATTTAGCTTGTCATTCTAGAGTTTGGCCGCGTTTGACATAGTAGCAGTTGAAAGTAGATTGCATAGATGGATATTTTGTGCATGAATCAACAATTCACCGAATTTTATAAGAATATGGCTATATGGTCGCTTAAAATTGGAATTATTTAATTAGTCCGAACTTTTATGCACAAGGATGTATATAATCTACGTTTTTGTGTAGCTGAATTGTCATATTTCAAATGTTTGCTTAACTTTATATATATATATATATATATATATATATAGA
>CABFPE010000144.1:1033468-1059093 GCA_900660155.1 Hofstenia miamia | reverse complement strand
ACGAACTTAAATTTTACGAACAAATATACGAACATATATTTACGAACCTAAATTTTACGAACAGATATACGAACATATATTTACGAACTTAAATTTTACGAACAAATATACGAACATATATTTACGAACTTAAATTTTACGAACACAAATTTTACGAACTTATACAGCATTCCCTGCTAAATAACTCAATGCCGTTTTGTGCAAAAACTTTTTATCTAAGCATAACTTTGCACAAAATCGAGTTTTTACATTTCAAGTATTTTTTAAAAATTTCTAAGTTAAATTTTATTCCCTAAAATGTTAGACAATTCCGAGCTTTGAGAATGAAAAATTATATGTCTTGAATTGACATAAGAACTGAAGGTTAATATTTTCAAATTGAATTTGAGATCAGATATTAAATTCTTTTCATTTGAAATTTTCTGATCACAGTTTGTACACTCATTTGAGTATGGCCTTCAAAAACTGATTAATTGAAAATCCTTGGGAGGGCTCAGACCAGAAATTAAATAATCAAAGGAATTTACATCAACCAAAGTATATTGTGATGTCATCCCCAAAATGCTTAGATATTAGTTATTTGTTAAAACTTAATTCATTTCAGCAAAAACTATTACAAATGAAATTTATCTGCTAATTTTTTGTTCTGTCCTGGCACAAAACTTAAATACACAAGCAACTCATTTACTATAAGAAACTATTACCATGTTGGTTTCCATTTGAAATGTCAATTGAATAAACTGATTTGTGTACTTGGAAAAGTGCCAAAACTTACAATGAAAGCAGAACAAAAAAACAAGTAAGGAAAAAGTACAGGATTGTCAGTTTTTATAAAAGCTCTCAATTTATTGATACTACATTGGCTACTTTATGCTTTAATTTTTTGCTTGAATAGAATAGCTTACTTTTAGCTATTTCTAAACTTATTAATATTCTGCTTACTCTCTTCTCTAACTTTGATATCAGTTATATGAACTTACATATTTGCTAATCCTCAATTATATTTAGATGAAATTAATTTTTGAAAAATGTTTATTTTCAGTTTTAAATATTTCTGACAATTTTACACAGTAATTTCTGAACTTTGCAGACTACCTATTTTTATGTATTCATATTGTAAATGTGAGTTGTTGCTTATATTTACCAGTTTATGTTCATTTAAAAATATGGATGAATATTCATTTTGTTTACTAGAAAGTAGAGTTAGATTATGTTTTATTTTTGAGTTAACTTTATTTAAATAAAGCTTTTCTAAGCAATCTCTAATTAGTTAAGGGGCACCTAGAAGTGGTACAGCTCAACTAGCATATCCTTTAACATAGGGCTAAGTGCATTAATAGAGCTGTTGCTGTAATTTGTTGCATTCATTATTAAAAACTGTTATTATTGCTATCATCTAAATAGCATTAGTTGAGAAATGCACTTAGTAAATTTAGTGCCATTTATATCTTTTTATTTCGATGCATCCAAAAATATTAGGGTTTCTCTCTTTCTTTTTCTTACATAGGGCTGGGCTCTAGTCTTAAGCAACTCTTATGCAAGGTTTTCTGTTTTGGGTCAGCCAATTGTGGCCACTCTTGCCTCTCTTGATCTCTTGTCACTCCTTACTTTTATTAGAAATGGGTAATATGATGGGGGGAGTAAATTTTTTACTGTAAGGAATTAGGACCATTGTTGATTTCCATGCCAATGCCACATTATATTTGTTTTCTGATATTCATACTTTTGTTTACATACTTTCATATGAGTATTACATTACTCCATAGTGTTTTGTTTAGCAATACATCTAGAATCAAGTTTAATTTATACTATTGTAGAGTCACTTGGGGAAATTTCGTGATTATTATTTAGTTGATTTTTATTATTTTTGTATTAACGTCATTATGACGTCAGCATTATTTTATTTTCGTTATTTCGAGCCTAGGTTTACGAAAAGAACTCATGTCCCCTCGATGGTGCTAAATGTATTGCTCAAATTGAATTTGATTTGCGAGGGAAATTGATAACATGAATAACAAATGATTAACTGTGATTGTAAACTAAGACAGGTAGTTATTTATTGTTTAACCATGTATAAAATGAGGAACACTGTTGAGAGCTGTTAATAGATTTTATCTAGCTTCAATTACTGTTTACTTTTCTCTCTGTTACTTTATTTGGTATATTTTTATTATGAAAATAATTGCTTAAGCTCAGCGACAATTTAGGAGTGCTTTCTGAAGGCACAGGGCGACACGTAGCTCCTGGCAATCATTAGATCTTCCCAGCCCAAATTGTGGACTCATTAAGTTACGGATACGGATATGGCTAAGGAAATAATAAACCTCTCATTTGATTCAACACGTACATGCACTTATATTTTGATTACACTGTGATGATACCATGCTGTTGGCTAGCACAAATGTCTGGCAATTACAGACTATTATTTAGTGGGCTGAGAACTAACAATGAAAATGAGATGTTTGCTTTACTATGAGATAGAAATTAATAAGTGAGACAAATAGGGTAGCACCATGCACTAGTCAAGCACTAAACTGTTTCTAAAGATCCCGCTTCGGCTGGAAGCCAAGCTTGTTGGTCATCTTGGAATGAATTACCTAAAGTATCAAATACTTGGATGAATTACCAATGTTTATATTAGTTTATTGTTTCTTTACCTGTTTCTCCCAGAATCGGGGCTGTCATTTCTATGTTAAACCTTCTGCAGAGTCAATTAGTTTCTAGTATAATTACAGCCCATGATTCTACACTATCTTAGTTTATCTTTGGGAGGTTAATTAAGATAGATGCACATTTAAGTATTTAGAAAACTGGGATCAGTAATATTTCTCAGCCAAAATTTCCAGCATCACAATTAATGTTTCTGGTAAACCTATCAATATTTACAGCTAACTAAAGTCTTGAACATATTATTAGTCACCCTCTAATTTTGAATCATTCCTGTTTTATGATCCAAAAATTATTGTAAGAGTTTTTGTCACCATCACTATCAGAATTCTTTACATATAACAACATTAGCAAGAAAATTTTTTGAAACAAAGTCAGAATAATTATAACTAATTATCTCCAGTGAATGCTCAGTTGCAATTAGTGAAATATTACTCAATAAAAAATAAATGATTGTTCTTCATTTTTTTAATTATGCTTTTAACATGCCTCTACATTTGTATTAAAGTTATGGAAGTTGTTATTAAAGGTTAAGATATTTAGTTCACTTTCACTCTTTGCTAAATGAGTAAGTTTATACTTTTACTTAGCTGCTAAGTATTTCACTTAAATTGGTCAATGCTTGTTTATTGAGTAGAATACTATGATCTGAAACTGTCATTAATTCTTGTTGAGAGACTATATAAAAATATTTGTTTTTCTTTGCAAAATTAGAGCAACAATTATTATCCTAAAGTATAAAACAAAGGTGTTGTCTAATTTACAAATAATTTATCATTAATTACAAACATTTATAAAACTATTTACAGAATAAATAGTGTGAGCAAAATTAAGTAAGTGCAATAAACTGTAGTCATAAACTAAGATTGTGGAGCAGAGCAAGTCAAATGATGATGAGGTTACATAAAAAATACATAAGCAATCACAACTCTGTGATGGAGTTCTTTGTCTGTTTCCTCCTCTACCACAGCAGCCATATTTGGGAAACAATCTTCTACCACAGAAGAAAGGGACAAATCCAGATAAATACTTTCAAGTAGCATAGGAGGGCAAATCTAGGACTGAGAAATGACAATCATAATGTTAACAATCTCATTGTATGCATATTGGTTAAACAATGCTCCTTCACCTACCACCCCAAGAATAGAAGAGAGCACCATGACCACATCAGGTTCTAAAAGTAGTAGAAATTATTTCAAGACTACTACCACAGTATGAAGCCATTGCATGGTTACCCCTGCAAGTTAACTCAAATAAGCATTTCTTATTAATTAAATTGCTGAACACAGTTTGAATTTACTGTGAATTTTCTGAAATTACTAAATTTATTAGAGTAAGTCACTACTTGGAAATCATCACAAGTCAACTTGATTCTGAAATTCTTAGTTTATCAATAAATTAACATTAGCAATAATCAGAGATCTCATTGGTTAATAAAATATTGTATGTTAATCACCTGCAATTCTTGTTAAATATTTAACCATTATATGGTATCATCACAATTGACTTGATTTCTCAGTCATCATTGGACAAGAAAACCATTATTTAGTAATTGCTGCAATCCTTGTTAGTTAAAATAATACTATACAGTGAAACTAGTGTAGAATCACAGGGGAGCTCTGGCTATTCTAGCAGCACTGGGAAACTCAAGAGTTAAGATTGAAGGTTGCAAAGTTTACCATAGCAGAGAACAACCCACATTCCAACAAAAAAAGAAACATTGGTGGTTCACCAATTTGCTTAATAAACACAGAAATTCCATGAAGAACTCCAGCAGTGACCAATTCACATGGCATCATGCTGAAGCCATATCCATGAAGCCATCCTTACTCACCAAGGTGCTGGTTGTGTGTCTCAACTTGTAATTTCTAGCTCAATAAACAATTTATCTCAGAGTTCTTTTATCTCAGCTCATGTAAATAAATAACAAACAAAAGGCACATAATTGCTGTGCATTCATGTTCACCAACAGCATAGTATATTTGCAGTGTGTTGATTTTATGTGCATGTATGATCAAATAAAAGTTGTTATTCCCTACATGTAATCATAACCTAAAGTGATCATGATTCAGGCTGTCACCATTTAGGAGCTATTTGGCACCCCAGACCTTGTGCAGTTTCCTCCCAAATTGTTGCCAGATCTTAAGCAATAGTTATCATAACCAAATCTTTGATGATAAATCTAAATTGGGGTACTACACCTTTTTCAGATTGGTTTCAGTCAGTTACAAAATGAATTCAAATTTTACAAATTGAATTCAGTTATATACAAAATCTGTTCAGATAATTACAATTTTATTTGTCAATTTCTAAATTGAGTTCAGATTTTACAAAATAACTCAAACTCTATACAATATGCTTTCAGAATTTTACACAATAGTTTGGCAATATACAAATTGAGTTCAAATATTTACAAATTGAGTTCAGATGTAAGCTAAAATGATCACAAGTAGTGACACTTTTGCACTTGTGGCTTGTTCAATTTACTTCAACTTTGTATTAATTTATCATCATGCCTCACAGTCCTTATGCAAAAGTCCTGATGCTGCTGACAGGGCGCACATCATTGAATGTGCAGATGGTGGTGGTGACTGGAAAGGGCTCTGCACTAATTTGCAGGTTAATGCAAAAATGGCTTACAGATCAGTCAAGACTGGAGCTTGATAGTGGAAACCCCCTGCAGGTGGTCAGCACAAGGCTCTTACAGAAGCACAAGTTGATGCTGGCTGCCTAAGGATTGAAGATGATCCTGCTGTGATGCTCAAAGCTCTAAAGGAAAGGATTTTACAGGATTTTCAAGTGACCTTTGCAGTTTCAATGCACATAATTACTTAGAAGGGCTATTGCTGACACTGAAGAAAGTGCACTACATAATGACCAATGCTAACAATGAAAGGAACAAGGCTCTCCATATGGAGTATGTGCAGCACATTGCTGCAGACATGCAAGACAACAAAACAATAATATGGATCAACAAAACAAACATCAACTTGTATTGTCTGTGCACACAAGCAAGGGCTCAAGCTGGCCATTGAGCTCTGATAGCTTTGCCAGGCTCCAAGGGTCCAAACATTCATGTAATTGGTGCCATTACAAACTTCCAGATCATTAAGTGGAGCTGGATTAGAGGAGCATTTCAGTCACAAGGTGCTAAGGACTGGCTTGCTGACATGCTGCATCATCTACCACAAGGTAATAAATAGTTAATTAATTATGTATATTATGTTTGCTATGCATGTGTTGTGTTTTTAAAAATCTACAAAACCAATCAACATTTGTTTTCCTTTTTGTATTTAGGGATTGATGTTGGCCAAGTTGTATTAGTTTGTGACAATGTGCCATGCCACAGTAAAATTGAAGAGTTGCCAGGTGAATTTCCCCGACTTATGGTACATTGATTAGGGCCCTATTCACCTATGTTAAACCCAATCAAAAACATTTGGTCAAAGATGAAGAGCCACATAAAGTGGCACATGAGAGTGCCAGAAGTCATTCACCAAGGATGAGGCTGAGTTGGACCTTTTCCTTTAGTATAATTTTATTATTATTTTTAAGTAATTCTTATGTTTGAATGAGTAAATTCTTCATGAAAACCCATAAAATTCTAATAAATCACAATGATCTTTAGGATTTTGATGGTTCAGAAGGTTGAAGAGATGAAAAACTTTGATAATATTGAGTTATTTAATATTGGAGAAGGTTTGAAGTGCTGAAGTAATGTTTGGATTAAGTTTGAGATATGTTTGAAGTTGTTGGGATGCCCTCCGGGGTTAGATTGAAGGAGAGGGAAGGGACCCTTTTTTCATCTTCATCCCTTTGGGATTTCTGGATGAAAAAAGGGTTTGTTTTTAGTATTTAGTAAGATGTTCTAAGAGATAGCATCATCATAGATGTTCTAGACATCCAATATTAAGTAAATTTCATTGTTTAGACCTGAATGCCTAACCCTAACCATAAGATATAAATTTAAAATATATTGCAATTAGTATAATAGAAATATGCCAAGTACATAGATCATCCCATTACAATTGCTTAAAATTGATAAGAGTACCCTTCATGCGGTTTTTGAGAATAAGCGTAATTTTTATCGCGTTTGGGCATGCTATAGCTCATTCGAAAGCTCTTTTCATTCTACAGGTTTCATCTAAATACTCAAAAGGCATAGCTTTTAAACTGACGGAGGTATTAACCCTCAAACTTGAAAGGGCCTGTGTTTTCGATGAAATTTGAGATTTCTGGAGGCCGTAGCTCAGTCAATTTTGAACGGATCTGCAATATTTTTTTATAGAAAGGTAGAACTTTGAAAGATCTTTCGAATGCATATTAATTAAGGCCACTTTTCATATAAAAATACAAAAACGCTTCTTGTTTTAACTATTTTTCGGTTATTTTCAAATTTCTCAAAATTTTGGTGTATAGAACTTTTTAAATATTCATCGCACGACCCTACTCCTATCCCGAAAAAGATGTAGCTTAATGAGAGCTTTCGAATGAATACCATATTGGCCTATTTTGAAGAAAAAAATTTTTTTATAATACATTGAAATTTTTTTTTGAAAATTTTTTTTTTTGAATTTTTGAAAATTTTTTATAGCATCTTGTAGTTCTAGTGTTGCTCTACAAAAGTCGACATAGAACTAAGGCTTGAATTCTTAAAACTTTAGGAGCTACAGCCCCTCAAAATTGAAAAACCAAGATTTTTTGAAATTTTCAAAAACAAAATGGCCATAGCTCAAAAACTAGAAAGAAACTTTGGAATTTTGACATTGGAAAAAACTTCTATGTAAAAAGTTTCAGAATGAATCACTGAACTCATTTTGTAACTGGCTGAAAACAATCTGAAAAAGGTGTAGATAATAAAAGCAAAAAGATCAAATGTATTTGAAGGAAGACAAATTTATTGTCTGCTTCACTACAGTGCTCTCAGATATTTATTACAAAAATTGTAAATTATTTCCAAGATACTGTTTACAGTTTTAAACACAATTTCCCTTACAAAGTTAAAACAAGCAATCACACTTACTTTGAACTGAGAGGACAAATAATATTTCTATCAAATAACTATACTTGAAAATGTGAACAAATTGAATTAAAGAAATTGATACAAATTGATAGCACCTAATGATCAAATAAGGGTTTCAAAAAGATGTAAAACTATTTTCAGAGTGGTAAATAATAAAATTGAAAAACGAGGGCCCTGAGTGACTCTACACTAGTAATTCACTCAAATATGATATCTTCCTTCATAGATTAAATGAAAATAAAGCATTTTAATAAAAAAACAGGGTTTCACTATAACTTAATCCAAGAAAACAATGCTATTTGATATGAATTTCTAACACATATTTGAAAGCTATTTCAAAATTTTAGTCCCACACATATTCATGGAGACACATTTCATTTGCAAATAAAACCATTTGTAGATGTCAATTGGTTCACATCATGTAAACAAAATGTTTCAAAAGCAAGTTCTGAAGAAGTTCTTAGGTTACTTTGGTATAGCCTAACCCTACTGGAGTTGCTGATTATCTAAAGTTTTTAGAATTTAAACAAATAGGATTTTTATATGGTCTTTTGTCTAAAAACACTGTCTTATTTAAAATTTATTCTGAAAATTAAAAAATGATTGTTTGCTGAAAAATCATTTATTTAGTTTCTGAAACACATAAATTACTTTTTAAATTCAAAACATTTTTGAGTAAGAAGTACTTAAGCTTTTAATAAGGTTAAATATAAGTTTTGGAGTAAATCATTAATATTTCAAAGAAGGTAATGATAGAATTATTTGTTTCTTAATTTGATTTCTTTAACAATCACAATCAGACATTCACTAGGAATGATTACTGTTACATATAAATAATACTGAATAGTTTATGAACACATTTGTAATAACTTCTTTATATGCAAAAGGGAATGATAATGCAAGTGAATAAAACTCTTAGCAATCTAACCTAAGCAAAGGATGAGCTTAGTCTGCAACATCTATCTTAATTGAAATAACATTATAAAAATAAGTTAGAGTAAATAAAGTAGATTTCAACTTGCTTATCTAAGCAGAAGGTCACTGTTGAATGAATATGTGCTCATAAAAATTTTAAATGAGCAAATAAAATAATTAGATAAGTAATCACACAATGATTTTTAAATTAGAAACATAAATAGATACAAATAAATTTCTTAGTAAAATATATGCAAATTAAGAAGTTTCTATTAACTAACTGTCCAGTATTTTTTTACTTAGTTTTTTCTTCACTTAAGTCTGTGAATCACAACATTATTGTAATTTTCCAAGTTAATGAATCAGGTTTTCCTATTCAAATTTCAAACCTAACTAACCTGTTTTGTAATTTAGTTATTGGCAACAGATATCTTGCACATTTGAATTTCTGTCAGGACTAGGGTTTTTTAGTAGAGTTTGTGTTACTCAGTCCAAGTTCAAATTTTTATGTTTCAAGTTTGAGCTCAAGCATATTTTTAAAGAGAATTCTATGTTTAATCAAGTTTTTTCTAATTCCAAGTTTTTTACAACAATCCCAGGCTTCATAGGCTAAAAAGTAATTATTTGCAAATGATAAAAAAACTGAAATTTATAATAATTTAATTTTTATAGTAATTTTGAGTGGACTTTGAATTGAGTTTGAGTTTGAGCTTTAGTTTTAATGCTTTCTTTTCTGAGTTAGAGTTCAAGTTTTTAACATTTTGAATAATTAAAAACCTTGGTGAGAACAAAACTAAAGTCAGTTTGTCCTCAATTCAAATTCAAAAAGTTCAACTGATTAGTTTTTTTGCTGCAAATAAATTTAGAATAAATTTAATTTTCACAAATAATCAATTCTGTAGACACTTTGGCAAAGAATTGTGAATTCAGATAGAAAAATACCTCAGAAGAAACTGCCATCAAAATGTTGCAGCACAAATCACCTGAAAAAACCTTTTTTTGATGGATCAAAATTAATGGATGTAAATAATTCACATGCAGTGCCATACTAAGTCACACTACAAAAGTTCAATAGTAGACTTGATTTAAGTACACCTACATTTGATGAATGGTTCACCACATTCAAATAAGCAATGCTTTAGTAAAGTGCATCAACTAGAATAGCAACAGCTAGGTTTCTACTATACCTAACTGGGAGTGTGCAGCAACACTTCTTATTGCTAGATGAGGAAACTCATATAAATAATTTATTAGACATTTCAAACAGCATTACTTAACTGAAACAATATTAAATCAATATAAGGGCCTTTTACTTAACATATGCTTTACCAACACATGAGACATGACAACATACATCTCTCAAATTCATTGTTTACTTAAAAATAGTTCACATGAAGGAATATTTACTGAGCACAATATCTTTTTGCACATATGCAGGGATTTAACTAACAAGTTTTGAACTATGTTTCAAATTTAATGCGACCCTAGCATCTCCATTGAAAAACTCTTAAACAAAGCTGACAATATTCAAAAATTTTTTTAGCAACCACCAGACATCACTTTGCAAGACTTCTTTTTATGGGTTTATGTAAAAGATATTGTGTACCAAACAAAGGTACATGAGATTGCTGACTTAAAGCAAAGGATGGGAATTGAAAAAAGTGTTGTGGATCATGTCTTACAAAGCATTGACAACAATGTTGACATTGGTTGAAAGCCTGAGGGTGGCAGAATCACATTGAAAATGCCAATAGCCAGAAAAAGGAAACTAATAATTAAATGGCAGAGAATGTAAAAAAGTGCAAGAAAAAATGGAATTTTACAACAGTATGTTTGTAAAATAATAAAGCAGTCAGCACTCAACTATTTCAGGTGTGTTCTCATCCCAAAACATACTGATGTGATCAAGGACAAGTTCAAAAGATGATGTTTGATATTGAGAATATCTCAATTAATGTCTTCAAGGAATTATCATCTTCTAATGGATAATGAATCATACTTTAGCATTTTGGGGGATGAGTATTGTGGCTAATATACAGAAAACAAAGATGTTTGTCCAAATAACATCAAATTGAAAGCCAGGGAGAGGTTTCTGCCATACATCCTTGTTTGGATCACAATTCAAAGGAAAGTCTTTGTAGCAG
The DNA here is from genome assembly GCA_900660155.1 of Hofstenia miamia. NCBI lineage: Eukaryota > Metazoa > Xenacoelomorpha > Acoela > Hofsteniidae > Hofstenia > Hofstenia miamia. Next base: position 1,048,344 of record CABFPE010000144.1, on the reverse strand, counting down.
AGTTGTGATTGATTCCTGACACAGGGTCAAAACAGTGCAAATTACACACAAATACCAATGGAAAAAATCAATTAAATAAATGCAAAACTCCAATTGCAGAATTATGATTGAGTCTTGTCATGAGTGCTAATGAGTAATCCACACATAAAAAACATTGTTCAAATAATATGAATTATCAAATTATGATATATTCATACACAGGAAAAATTCAAAACATCTATTCTGCTTATATTATGCAGCAATATTCATGAGATAACACATGTTCCAATATCCAATGAAACAAATAAGATAGTAAACCTTAATTGTGATAAAATAATAATTAATTCCATACAAATAATATCTGAAAAATTTGAAAAATTACACTGACAAATGCACAAAAGGGGAACACTCAAAATATCCCACAAATCATATGTGAAGAATATACATACCTAATTATGGATCAGTATGAAAAGCTTCAAAGAATCATAGAGGAAAACCAAAATGTATTTAATTTGAGTGAAATCAGTCTTGGCAATACAGTTGGAAAAGAGCACAAAATTTTTGCTACAGTAAAGAGCACATATTGCAATGTCATCCTTAAAATGATAAAAATATAAATATATTAACTATTTGTAAAATTAAATTTATTTGAAAGAAAAATTGTGAGAAATCATATATATTTGCTTACCTTTTGATTACTACTCAAGGACAACCTGAGGTTTGTTCTGTTAAAGCAGAGATTTGAATGTCTAATCTACCTGTTTGTCAAACCTAAACTACAAACAGGTTAGTTAAATTTGAAATTTGGAAAGGAAAATCTGATTTGTGAACTTAGAAGCATCAAATCTGGTGACAACACACTTGAAAAAAAATTAAGGAAAATGTACCAGAAAGTTAGTTGATAGAAAACTCTCAATTTCTTAGCAATAATTAAGTTAATTAAATCTTAGCTTGGAAAATATAATAGTTTACTTTTAACCTTTTTTGAAATCCTCTACCATCAATAATTTGTGTTTAATTCTCCATTAGCAGCTGTCCTTAACAGCACTATTTATAATGTATTAATTTTATCAGAAATAGGATACTCTAAACTGTTAATATATGGTCATGCATGTGCATGTATATAATTTTGTATATTTTGCTGTTATATGAATAGGTTTCTGAAAGTGTATAGATCCACATCTCACTATTACAATGAGGTTGCTGATAAAAGCAGCATCTCACTGAAGCAGTGCAGATTACAACAAATTTCAAGACAATATTACTTTTTATTATATTAACTTGTAGTTAATGAAACACATTTTAACTATTCTTTATCAGTTTACAATCATTAACAGTTAATTACTCATCACACTGAAAGACATTAAATTTTTGTAACATAATAGAAATATATTTACTTAAATATAAATATACCCAAATTTTTGTAGTTAATTATAAGCATATTTTCATCCTCTTGGCATTTTGACTCACACATCAAAATAGTTACATTATAGATAATTAGAATGTAATTAATTAGGATTAGCATCCAAATAATGTTATTAACACTCTCTCATCAATTGAAGGTTAAATTTGAGTTGCAACCAAAAGTGCAATAAATAATGAAAGGTCTGTCTATGAAGAGATAAAAAATAATTAATAAGCCATAATAAATTTTCAATTGTGATCTTATAAAGCATGATAGATTTTAACTGGTGAATCACCACCAACATTGCCATATAGAAATTTAGCTAATCACACACTTTGAATTACTTGCATTCATAAACTATTTCAAGAAAATATGACTATTCTCCACTAAGAATTTATTGTTAATGAATCTATTTTAACATTGTTAGCTTTTGATAGCAAATTACAGGTACATAAAATCACTTAAAATTCTACCAACATAAATTCAAATTAATCTAATGACTCACTTCAGTCAAAAGTCAAGTGATTAACTTTCAGGCAATAGTTTTTGTCATATTATATGTATTATTATTGTCATATTATAACCTGTATTAACAAAATTGATAAGCTTACAAACACATACTGCTGTGTACTAATGCAGAGAGCCATTCACACTAATTCAATTGTACAAAAGAATTTTTACAAGTAACTCAAGTGTTAGTTCTGTTAGTTCTTCAATTTCACATAATACCATCACTTCTGAATGTTCTTTGGAGAGAGAAAATTGTTTAACAAAAGTGTATAACAAAGTGTTAGATCCTTGTTTTATCACTCTCTATAGTGTTCAACTCTCAGCACATGAGAATTTATCTCAAAAAAATGAAAATAATCTGAGATTGATGCTTAGGTCTGAAAACTTGAAAACTCATACTTCAATGCAACCACTTGTTATTGATAAACATAGAAAACTATTGGTAAACATGATTATACAGTAGTATATCCCAAAGCTATGAATGAGAACTTGCAACACATTATTTCCAAAGCATGGTTCATACATGTTTTATTGAATTAGTATGAATTAAAAACTTGCAATTCTTTATACTAAGAAGGGGTCAAATTAAAAAAAACTATATTGAACATTACTCTTAATCTATTTTCTACAAATAGAGCAAATAGACAATAAGAAAACTGAAATCCTTTATCAGACTTTTTCAGATAATCTAAATCACAGATTGTCAAGCTACACAGGGTTGTACCCAAATATGCTAAAATGGAGATTCCCCAGCCCTATTTTACATGGAAAAATGATGGTAAATATGATTATACAGTAGTATATCCCAAAGCTATGAATGAGAACTTGCAACACATTATTTCCAAAGCATGGTTCATACATGTTTTATTGAATTAGTATGAATTAAAAACTTGCAATTCTTTATACTAAGAAGGGGTCAAATTAAAAAAAACTATATTGAACATTACTCTTAATCTATTTTCTACAAATAGAGCAAATAGACAATAAGAAAACTGAAATCCTTTATCAGACTTTTTCAGATAATCTAAATCACAGATTGTCAAGCTACACAGAGTTGTACCCAAATATGCTAAAATGGAAATTCCCCAGCCCTATTTTACATGGAAAAATAATGGAAAATGTTTACATATAGAAATCCAAAAGGAATATATTTAAAACTACAGATTCTATAGAAATCATAACTAATCTTATCAGTATGAACATCTTGCTATGTCAGCTAAACCTTGCATTGAACTTGACAGCTACATTGGAGAGAGACAACAACAGAATATATTTTAATCAAGGAACCTTTGAAGCAGAAGATTTAATTGTAATTTGGACCCTGTAAAGAAACCCAAACAGCCTTTTGTGAAATGTTGTTCAGAACTGAATCATTTACACTGCATGAGATAAAACAATTACTCAAACCTTGAAAACTTCTTCATTAATATTAAAAGCTCTGGTTCCCAACTTCATGTATGGATGTTGAAAACAACAATGCCCCTGGTCAAAAAATATGAGTTTTTACAGCAATCACAATGCATTGAATTTGCATATCATGAGACTTAGGAAATCTTCATGTAAGCTACAAGTTCATATATTTACATGTAGAGGTGATTATTCATATTGAGTCCATTGTTGCAAGTTGATTAATTAATAGAATGTTTCTCTGGTATTTGCCTATTTAATACTATATTTGACAATAGTGAAACTAAAGTTATATCATAGTTGTTTGTACTTGAAACCACTTATTAAACTTACACAATTAAGTTAAGAGTTGAATTAATTTTTAATTCACACTTAAGTAAATGCTCTTTCTTCATTTTTTAAGATTTAAGCTTAAGCATAAACAATGTCATTTAGTTTTGTAGAGAGACCCTATAAAATCTTTCATTTTGTTAAATTTTAATCAACAATAATTATCCTAAAGTCTAAGTAAAAGGTGTTAAAAACTAAGCAAAACTTTAATATTGTTAAGTATAACAAAAAAACTATGTTGCCATTAAGCCTTCAGTTATAAGGAAACTAATTAAGCAAAACAACCTGTAATCAGTAAGCTGAAGTTGTTGTGTAGAGCAAATTCAGGGGTTCTTCTTGTGTTCCCACCTTTCTCAGAGTAGTGAATTTCCTGAATCCATAGATATCAGAGAAGCAAGGGAATAAAAGTTGAGGTTAATTAGATAAGTTTTGAGTAGGATTGGTAATGCATATCCAGAACTGAGCTTAGCTCTTTCACTGATGCTTCCATAATTAAACTATAAAAGCATGTGCTGGTTTGTGATAGAGACAGTTGGAGTTTAAAATGGATTAAAAGCCATTACAATATATAAACATAATCTACTAAGAGTACAGAGTAATACAGGTTATCCTTACAAATTTTTGAGGTTCCTTTCTTAAATTGTGACATATTCCCATTTGGGTTTTCCAGATTACAATGCACACTCCTGATTTGTTTAAATTCACAATGTAAATGAAAACCAACCTGGATTCTTTATTTGTCATCACTAGAACTGGTGCTCCACATTCAATTTGCTGTTAGGACAGAACTAATTTCATTTTGTCCTCAACATGTAGCCAAAAGTATTTCAGATTATATTTGTTCAGTACAAATAAGAAATTTTATAAATATAAGAAGTTAAAATGAATAAATCAGAAACAATTTATAATAGCTTAAGGTATGTGATCATACTAACAAGTTTTAAATATTTGATTATCTATATGAAACTAGATGACTTATTTACTCTAAATTAATTTGGAATTGAGAAGGGTTAGCTTATTGCAATTGGAAAGTATGTCATCTTCAACTCCAGATAATAAACTGGTCCCCTTCAATGAGAGAGATGTAATTGTTTATATCATTGTTTGCTTATTTGTTAATTCACTATTTGTAGTAATGACTATTTCACTGCTTACATGTAATTTCTGTGAAATATTTGAAATGGTTATTGCTTACTTTAATTTATTGCTGGGCAATTGTGGTTTGTTTCTCATGTTAACTATAGCTCTAAATATTATGTGCTTAATTGCTGCCTTCCCAAGTAGCATCACATTTTTGGCCCATTGTTGGTGGCAATATTGGCTAATATTGGCACTTTTCCATCGGGTCAATAATGGGCCATCAGTAGTTGCCAATAATGAGCATGCAAAATTAATGCTTATTTCTACATATAATACCATTTTTGAAGATTATTTGCTTTTATCATTATTATAATAATACTGATATCAAAACATTTGGATTCTGTAGCACTATTTAGTCTGATAGGATCTACTGATCTCAGTCTCACATGCATGCATCAGAGACTAAATATTTCAGTGAGGCCATGACCAATATGGAATTGTGATGAATTCCAGAATTGTGTAATTAATTTTTATTAATTTTTTGGTTCCACAATGCACCCCACATTTAGTCAAACTCAAAATAGAATGATATTGGAAATCTAATGAGACTAAATGCAACTGGGACCAATAGAATTCTGTTCCCATAAAATACTATTTCTTGGATTTTGAAAGTATTGAACTTACTTTTATTTTAAGTTATTTGAAATTTATTTAAAATTTTCTATTAAAATTTCTCTCAAATGGCCCAAAAAGAAATAAAGTTATATAAATGGAAAATAGCATTCAAAATAAAGTCAAATAACAAATATTAATCAATTTTGTATACAAATTTTTGTCAAATACTAATAGGCCATTGTTGCCCCAATGGTTAAAGGCAGCATTGGTACCAATGATTGACCAACAATGGCCTAACAATTGATGTTACTTGGGTCAAACCTAAACCCAAGTAGCATCAATTGCTGAGATATCACTGGTCCATTATTAGTGCAATATTGGTACATCTAATCAAAACAGACCTTCAAAAATTTTTCAACACATTTTTCTTTTAGACTTTAGATAATTATTGTTGATTAAAACTTAATAAAAGAAGGATTATTATTTTATCTCTCAACTGACCTAAGTGAGAGTTTTATAATTAAACTTTAAGCTTAATAAACAGAGAAAGAGCATGTACTTGTTTAGTTAAAATTTAAATATTTCATTTAAGTAAAAATTCATTAAGGCACTTACCTAAAAAAACTAAAGTTTATCAAATAAAATTTTTTGGTACAACAACTCTTATATAAATTTAGTTTCATGATTTTCAAATATAACTGTAAATAGGAAAATAGCAAAGCACCATTTATGCATTAATCTATTTACTTTATCAGCTAGCAACCAGGCATTCAAAATGAATGTTTACCTCTAGATGTAAATATGATTACTTCTCTCTGGAAACATTCTATTTTTGATCCATTGATGAGCCATTGTTGGTGAAATTATTAACCATTGGTGGTAAATGACCCATGGAAAATTACTGGCCCAATAATGTTTGCCAACCATCATCCATTATTGGGCCAACGATTTTGAGATAGTAAGCAATTGTTGGACTATTAATGGTCTATTGTTGATGCCAATATTGGCTATTGGTGGCAAATGACCACTGGCCCATTAGTGGCCAAACAGTTTTAGCCAACCACCATTACTAGGCCACCGATTTTAAGATAGTGAGCCGATTTGCGCCTTTAATAATCCCTGTTGAACTAAGTTAGCACATATTTTCATCCCTGAAATTGAACTCTAGACAAATTTTTCATAAAAACAATATAGCATATAAACTAAATTATTAACCATTTGAGAAAACAATCTTAAAAAGCATTATAATAGAGTATGCCTTTTTGTAGAATAACTCATTTTCACTATTCAAAAGCTAAAATTAATGAAGAAAAGATCAAGGAATAAAGAAGACATATGAAATAATTAAAGCAAAAGCACAACTACCATTGAGGAAATTCGAAATTTAAGAATGTAAATATTAATATCAATATAAAATATAACCTTACCATTCTTAACATGTAAAATCTGTGAAGGAGCAAAAGAGAAATTTATAGGTAATTGGCGTCTTCAACTTCCTTTGCAGTTGGGTTTTTCAACAATCTGTGGGATGTAATACTATCTAGAACATATCATAGTAAAAAATTTAAAAAATATTTACAAACGGAAAACTATTATTTTTTAAATGCAAAACTAGTAAAAAGCATAGAATTAATGCTAGTCATTTATATACTTTCAATATAAAACAAGCAGAAACAACTGAAAAAACATTTCTAACGCATTTTAAATTAATATATTTTTTCTTGAAAATTTTTTTGAAGTTTCTATTTAAAAAAAAGTACACACAATTGCACTTTGTATAGTTTTTTTTAAATTCTCGTGTAATCTTCAAAAAATACATGTGCACTTAATTATACAGTTTGGAAATGCTTAGCACATTCGAAAGTTCCATTTAGAACAAGTGTGACATTCAACATTTTATGTGCATAGTTTTGTCGTGCTGTAATTACTATTTGCCCATCAGGTAAATTTATCGATTACACGAAATATTTCTTGCTACAAAATTGATTTCACGTGCTATCTTAATGCATGGCATAAAAATATTTTTAGCAATTGCTACAAATTGGCCTGCATTTTTATTTTTAAATCTGTCAGCATTGTGAAGCAATACTCATTGTAGTGCTGCATTTCTTTAAAGGAAATCTTTGCTAAATTTTGAGGCAATTTGCATTTTATTCAGCCATATATTTCTTGAAAAGTCAAAGAAAAAAGTATTTTTAGAGATTTCTTTAAATTGGTCTAATTTCATGACGGCACAAGAAATCTATACACTAAATGCAAAGGGTTACATTTCTCCTTTTCAAATGCATTGCTATTTTTCATTGTAAGAAATTCCACATGTTTTTAATGATTAATATCTGCAATCATTGTAATTAATTCGTCTTCTCCAATGTTTCTTATCCATAAAACATTCCATGCAATTTATTCAGTGTTTGCTAATACTTAAACATTACAGGCGTATGAAATATAGACTTATGAGATAAAGGCAATTTCGTTTTCCAAATAAATTATATATGCAATGCTATTAGTATATATTTATACAAATACATGTTTTCATTAATACACTATTATGACATTAGTTTTACACAATTGTGTTTTCTCTGCATTTCTTCTTGATTTATACGGATTGTAGGGGGATGTACACGTTTGCTAACTGTTACATCTTTTGGCGATTTTCCACGTTTTTCAGTTTATTTGGTTTATGACTCTTGCTTGCAGTCTTTTTATATCTTTTCCATTCTATTGTGTAATTGTCATAGAAATGAGAATGCGTTTTTCCAGGCAATTCACCATTCTTCTAGTTGATGTATTGCTACACACTTGATTCCCCTTTGCTGGATAAGATTAAATTAGTCAACTCCATGTTAAGATCGCCTTGTCAATGTGCAAAGGCTTGTAAATAGTGCATTATTCACATGTAAAAAATATAGGTGCATGGTATTTAGAAAACGGATCACCAAGAATTTTGAGAAAATTATCAAATAATAATTTATAGGTGAAAAACAACATCTATAAAATCGCTTAACAGTGGTATAAACTCTGCTATGACCTGAAAAATTTAATACATATTCAGTTAATATCATCCTAATGGTACAAAAAATCGAAAATCAATGTGCATAATTTATAGTTTCAGTAAGTTACTAGTTAATAAAATAGCAAATTTAAAATGCATGCAATTAAGCAAAATATTCAACGCAGCAAAAATCATTATGTAAATTTATTTAAAGTGGTAATTTAAAAACATATTTGATTTAAACGTGAAATATTATAATATAGATGGGTTATAAGTAGTAATGGGGGGCAGAAGTCTGTTACACTTTTTTCTGATTGGTCGAGAGGGGTGGCCTTTGACCTGAGATGCTGCAGATATTGCCAGAGGTGTTTTACTGACGTCATGGAAGTCATGTACTTTTACTAGTTTTTGTGTTATTTGTGTGGCCTAATATAATTTGCATTTTATTTTACTTTACAGTTTTTTTATTAACATCACACATTAATTTAGTTTACATTTTTTTACTTTCACACATTACCTTACATTTTTTTAGTTTTACGTTCCCACATTAACTTACATTTTTTTAGTTTTACGTTCCCACATTTACATACTTTACATGTATTACTTTCCCACATTACCTTACATTTTTTTAGTTTTACTTTCACACATTACATACTAGTTTTTTATCAACATACATGACATTGGAAATATCACATTAATTTAGTTTACATACTTAGTTTACATACTTGTTTTTATATAAACATACACGACATTGGAAATATCACATTAATTTAGTTTACATACTTATTTTACATACTTGTTTTTTTATTAACATACTTATTTTATGGAAATACCACATTAATTTAGTTTATATATTTATTTTACATACTTGTTTAAAAAAGTGGGATCGAAAAATATTTCCAAGTAAAAATATATATTAATAATAATATTTAATAAACGTACGTGGTAAAACCCACATACGTGTTTAAGACAAGACAAAAATGTAATTTATTCTACACTTTGCTTATAATGATCATATATATCGTACTATTAAATTTGTCTATCAGGCTAGTTTATCATCATTGTTGTTGGGGGGAATTCTGTAGGAAACAAACGCAATGTGCATTTACACCTTATGAATTTCAAACGATAGCATCTAAATTAATGGTTAATATACAAGTCAAATGAGATGACATTCACAATATAAAACACATGAATATTTAAAGTTTAAACAAAATCAATTAAGAATGTTTATTAACAAACAAGCGCCGTTTCTATAAAGTATATAATTAATTTAACATCAGGCAGTAAATTCGCAGCAATTCATTAAAATAAAATTATGTTTTTAAATGAAATATCTGTAAAGCTAACTAGAGATAATATTGTAAAAAGTGTTAAGAATCAAAACAATATCTCAGATTGAATTATAAAAATAGCTTACCAAAAAGTTTGAAATCTTTCAGAGTAGATGTCTTTGCTTCATAAATGGGAAATTCCATTATGCCGGATGTGTATATTCGCACGTGTAGAAAGTTACATGCTTCATGGACAATGTCAACATTGTTATCTATGGCCTTTGTTTGAGTACCAGGATGTAAACACAGTACTGCCATGTGAAATTGTATACAAGTTGGATTATTAGTATTGTAAATTGGTTATTAATACAAAACATTTAAAAATAATAAATAACTATATACATTTATTCACAGTTTAATATATACAATACTCTAACAAATGTCCATGATCAGATAAAAATAGAAATCATTGTTACATATATTTATTCTTTAATCTAAATTACACACTAAATCTCAGTACAGTTTGTGCTCTGCCTCCAGGATATAATGCTGGTTTATCTTTACCACGTTGAATTCTAAGCCCAATAAGCATCTTGTATTTTCCACCTCTAGTTTTTTCCGCATATCACTTGGGTAAGAAGAAGCAGTTGCCATTTTCCAATATAATTTTTACTGCTGGACCATACTTTGTCTGGATACAGAATGCATTGCGAATTTTTTCCCACTCACCAATTTTTAATTCATTAATGGGAATGTATTTAATTTGACGCTCTTCTGAGATTTCATTCAGTTAACCAATCACCTCAGGTTGATTACTTTACCCATAGTCTCTATGGAATACACGGTCTTTGGTAATATTGGCTTCAAAACGCATTTTTGGGGTTGCAAGAGAACGTCTTGTTTGCTCTTCCCAACTTTTGCGGATTTTTTAGCATGAGATTTGCTAGCAGCTTTTGGAGTCATCATCGAATTTAAAAATTGAAAAAATTGTTCAAGCACAGGTTATTTATTACAAACTTTTAGCATTTCAACAAGGCTTGATATCAGGTGGAAGTGGCGAAAATTGTAACATTTTAACTAGAATAATGTTTTTAATGAAATAATCAGCCTTTTTTGGAGAGTTTATTTGTGAAAGTTGCTTTATTGTTTACTATGGTAACCAGTTTTTATGCTTTGAAAAGTGGAATTCTCCTTCTCTGTGTAACTTATTCAACTAGTGAAATTTCAATGTCTTGTCCAGTGATTTATGACTATATTTTTATATCAAACACCGCCTTCATGTAGAAGGGTGAAAATTGAAAAATCAATTATGCTTTTTTCATTATTATTTTATTACCTGTATTATAGTAACTGTATTCATGGTTGTGAGATTAAGAAAAATACATCTAGACACATTTATTCACAGGTTAATATACAATACTCTAAGGAATGCCCATGATCAAGAAAAATATTAAATCTATTGTCTTTGATTTCTCCATCAATAAGCATGAAAATTTTCTGGATTGCAATGTCTATTGGGAAACCATCCGCATAGAGTTTATCAATGTTATTTTTTAAAATTTGAACTGTGGCAAATGTATGAGGGATATTCTCTCCACGCAACTTGAAGTTTGAGGTATCTACATCTATATGCGGTGTGAATGAGATTATAAAAACACAACAACAATCGTTAAATGATTTAAACTACATTTTGTACATTATATATTAAATACGACTAATCTTTGTTATAAATTCAGATTTTATTTTCGTACTTTAAGAATGAATGGTTTAGTTATTTAATACCACATATAAATATAAATTTTAAGACATTTTACAAATCAATGATTGTTAAAGTACGTGAAGTTGTATCATAGCTTTTGAATTTTAAAATAAAAACTTTATACTTATTGAGAAAGCGCTAACATTCACATTTTTCTTCAGTCAATGAGTAAATTTTGATAATCGCAAATGAATACATAGCGCCATTTCAAAATCGAATCAATTAGATGTCATGAAACTCGCAAAACATTTTTAATTACAAAAAGACTAACACATTTTCATAAAAAATATATTTACACAAAATGATTAAATTGATCGATTTTACAAAACACATAGTCGTACACAGTTTGCATGAAAAGAAGTAAATTTTTAAATTGAAAATGAATATCAAAGCTATATAAAATAAATTTAAGTATATGTATAGTACTTAAAACTTAATTTAATTAAAATATACTTGTAATTGTTTATGAGAATATAAAACACAACACCAATCATTAAATGAGTTAAACTAGAAAAGGTATATTAGGTGTCAAAACAACTTTGGAACATTTTCTAAATATAGAAATAACAGCTTAAATTACTTTTATCAGAAGCAGATAAAATGAAATAAAAAATAATGTAATTTGTAGAATGTCTTAAGATGGGTATTTACGTGCAATATTAAATAAAACACATAAAAACAAAACCATTAATGCTTCGAAATACAAAAACTCTAAATATACAACAAAGAATTAACGAATTTAAGTGTATGTCCATTTTTCTTTCCCGTTTTTGAATGTTTATACTAATATTTTCATAAAATTAGCCTTTTGTTCATTGCCTATGACGAAAAGATGTCTTCATTTTGACGGATTATGCAGTTTCTACAATGATTCAAGTGGTGGCGGTTGACTTTATTCAACAATGTAAGTCATTTTTGCATTTTAATAAATTAATATTACAAATTTTGTTTCATGTGATTATGAATTACTATAAAAATTTCACACATTTAATATCTTTGCCAACAAAAATTTGTATTAGACTTGATGAAAATATATTTTGTAAAGGGGAATTGCTTCTAATCACATATCATTCTGAAAGCATCATAGAGAAAATAAATCCAAAAACAAAACTTAAAACATTACAAATTATAATTTCACACATTTTGATTATTGGCAATTTTTTAGAATATAATTTCGAGATCTATACATTTAGAAACATAAATTAAAGGTGTATGCAAAGTCAAAACGTTATGCAAAATGAATATTTGTCAATTGTGTTAAAGCATATACTAGTGAAACCATAACAAAAGGAAAGACTTCAGATGCATTAAAATCCGTAGCAATACATCAAAAATTGGAGCCACATCTAGTAATAAAAATACATATTTTAGACTCTCAAATAGTAGAAAAATACTTGGAAATCCATTATATATTGGCATTCTCTCCAATGCTATGCCTTAGAAACTCTAATAAAATCAGATTTATTATTAAATTTTAAATCTCTATATGATTTTAAAACGTTTAATGGGAAAATGGAGTTAAAATCCGGTTTTCCTAATTGCTTATTGTGAGATATATATTTAATATTTGAATACAATGAGTAAGATGCTCATACACAATTACAAATATATTTTAAGTACTATACGTATACTTAAATTTATTTTATATAGCTTTGATATTCATTTTCAATTTAAAAATTTACTTCTTTTCATGCAAACTGTGTACGACTATGTGTTTTGTAAAATCGATCAATTTAATCATTTTGCGTAAATATATTTTTTATGAAAATGTGTTAGTCTTTTTGTAATTAAAAATGTTTTGCGAGTTTCATGACATCTAATTGATTCGATTTTGAAATGGCGCTATGTATTCATTTGCGATTATCAAAATTTACTCATTGACTGAAGAAAAATGTGAATGTTAGCGCTTTCTCAATAAGTATAAAGTTTTTATTTTAAAATTCAAAAGCTATGATACAACTTCACGTACTTTAACAATCATTGATTTGTAAAATGTCTTAAAATTTATATTTATATGTGGTATTAAATAACTGAAACCATTCATTCTTAAAGTACGAAAATAAAATCTGAATATATAACAAAGATTACTTTTATTTATATGTATGTACGTTTTTCTTACTCGTTCTTGAAAGGTTATACTAATATCGTCATGAACTTTTCATTTTGTTCAATGATGAAAAACTATCTAAAATTTTAACACAATATTCAGTTTTTTTACAATGTTTTTTGACTAATTTGATCAGTTGATTTCTTGCATACATATTGAAAAATTAAATGTATATCAGTACTGAAACAAAGGATTGACGTCAAGGAAAGGAAAAACGTCGGAAAAAAAATGTAAGTCACAAAAGTAAAAAACTTTGGAAAAGAAATGTAAGTCACAAAAGTAAAAAAACGTTGGAAAAGAAATGTAAGTCACAAAAGTAAAAAAACTTTGGAAAAGAAATGTAAGTCACAAAAGTAAAAAAAAATGCTGGAAAAGAAATGTAAGTCACAAACGTGAAAAAACGGCAGAAAAAATGTAAGTCTACATACCCTGAAAAGTCATATACCGGTAATTTATTTAAATCTTAATATAAAGGACACCAATAAAATTTTAAAATGTAAGTAATTTCTTTTAATATAAAATATATATTTTTAAACATTTTGTATATATGTGTATCAATAAATGCTAACAACCAATTTACGACACTAATTACAAAAACATGTTATCAACAATCTTGAAACGTCTCATATAAAAATTCCTACTTGCAAATATTTTATTCTTGAAGTCAATGAGAAATACGTATTGAAAAATATCTATTTCATCTTTACCAGAGATGGTGACTGCAAACAAGTATGTTTATTTTTTCGATTGATGCTTCTAACAAGTATTATTATTTCTCTGATTCAAACATTTGAACAATAGAATATTGTCACTGCCTATGAAAAGCATGCAATTTTATACATAGAGCGGATTAATGCAATTTCACATGGCTGTACCGTGTTTACATTCTGGCAGTTGAACAATGACCATATTTAACATTTATGTTGACATTTTCCATGAAGCATGTAACTTTCTACACGTGTGAATATACACATCCGGCATAATGGAATTTCCCATTTATGAAACAAAGACAACTCTGAAAGATTTCAAAGTTTTTGGAGAGCTATTTTTATAATTCAATCTCAGATATTGTTTTAATTCTTAAGGCTTTTTACAATATTATTTCTAGTTAGCTTTACAGATATTTCTTTTAAAACGTAATCAATTTTAATAAATTGCAGCGAATTTACTGTCTGATGTTAAATTAATTATATACTTTATAGAAACGTCGTTTGTTTGTTAATTTTTAATTGAATTTCTTTAAACGTTTAATTGTCATGTGTTTTTTATTGTAAATGTCATCTCGTTTTTAATAACAACTTGTTTATTAACCATTAATTTAGATGCGACTGTGTGAAATTCATAATGCATTTGTTTCCTACAGAATTCTTTCAACAACAATGATGATAAACTAACACAATAGACAAATTTAATAGTAC
>CABFPE010000144.1:994467-1009430 GCA_900660155.1 Hofstenia miamia | reverse complement strand
TAGAAATAACTACTCTTATATAATTATAAATGGTTTTTTATCACCTGCAGTTAAAATCGAAAGAGGCGTCAGGCATGTGCTCTTTTTAACTTCGCAATCGAACCTTTGTTAAGATCAATCAATGCAAAAGGTTTAATTAATGGCTTTATATATAATAATATTGAAATTAAGTACTTGGTCTTTGCCGATTATATAATGTTTATTGTTTCCAATACTAGCAGCTTAAAGTTACTATCAAAAATAATTAAGGATTTTGGATCAAGGAACCATTGGTAGAGGTGGACACCATTCCAGCCACCCATCCCAAAGTCCAAAAATCGCGTCTGTCCCCCAAACCCGAGCCCGCAGGTACCACCAAAGGAGAAGTAGTGAGAACCTTTTCACAACTCCCAAGAAGATGAAAGTCTTCACTCCTCAGACCAAGGTCCCATCCCACCCATCAACGACATGAGGCCTTTTTTATCCTAAACCCTTACAAATAGTAGAATACCCTCCTATACTGAACCCTTCTGCACTAAGTAATCTTTGATAAGTAAACTACTATCACTTCTTTTGCAGCTTCCTTTTTCTTTTTTTTTGTGATTTAAATGCTTAGGTTAGTAAATTATAATGTTAACGGAATAGCTTCACTAGGAAAATTAGTAAAAATTGTTGAATACATTATTATTTTTAAGCCAGACTATATAATGCTTCAAGAAACAAAAATATCCGAAATTTGAGTAGTGCAAAAATATATTTCGAGAAAAAAGGGTACAACTTTTTCGCCACTAAAAAGTTAACAACAAGAAAAGGTGGGATACTTTCCCTTTGGAATAAAAACAGTGCACCTTTACTTTTAAAACACGAATGCCCAACTGCTCCAATGCTTTTCCAAAAACGAAATGATTTATGCATTATAAACCACTGTTTAGGGAAAGAAGAATATAAAGATACGATAAATTTTATCACTCAATCCCTAAAAACTTTTAGCTTTAAAACCTTACTCAGTGCAGGAGACTCGAATTGCTATTATCTGAAAGAGGATGTCAACAATTCTATTTCTAATGTAAACTTATCACTAACAAGATACAACTACTTAAATAATAATTTTCTTTCTAAATTTAATCTTTTAGATACTGCTGCAAATGCTGAAAATCTATCACATACATATTTTAATAATATTAACAGGTATTCGTCAAGGATTGATCACTGTTTTGCAAGCAACGACCTAAATACAATACAATCAAAGGTATTATCNTATCACTCAATCCCTAAAAACTTTTAGCTTTAAAACCTTACTCAGTGCAGGAGACTCGAATTGCTATTATCTGAAAGAGGATGTCAACAATTCTATTTCTAATGTAAACTTATCACTAACGAGATACAGCTACTTAAATAATAATTTTCTTTCTAAATTTAATCTTTTAGATACTGCTGCAAATGCTGAAAATCTATCACATACATATTTTAATAACATTAACAGGTACTCGTCGAGGATTGATCACTGTTTTGCAAGCAATGACCTAAATACAATACAATCAAAGGTATTATCAATTGACTCATCAGATCACAAATCCCTACTAACTACATTTGCAACCAAAGGAACAACTGGTCCGGGTGTTTGGCGGATAAAATCCACCCCTCTAGGAATGATCAATGGCGATATTTCTAATCTAATTAAATTATCATTACACGATGCAACTATCTCAAATATCCAAACCAAGTGGTCAATCATGAAAGTAAGGGTAAAATTACTACTGCAAAATAGGCAGAGAACCATTGAAAATAATCGCTTTTATAAAATCAGGTTCTGTGAGCGACAACTAGCTTCTTTGACCCCAGATATATATGACCACGAAACACTTAGGAAATATTATGAAACTGAAATTCGCAATATTACTAACGAAATTGCCAAGGATGAATTAGAATATATTAAAAACATTGAATTTGAAATTGACGAAGGTAGCACTAAGGACATTAAAAACTACATCAATAAATCAATGGAAAAACTAAACATTGAGCGTGTAAGATTAAGTAACAATACAATTTCCGAAAATCAAGACGATATTATCAATACATTTACGAATTTCTATAAAAATCTTTACAAAAAATCAAATCTAGATTTTGAAAACAATGATTTGATCTTCCCAAAAATTTCCTTAGATGAAAGCGCCGATTTGAATCATAAAATTTCCATTGATGAGATTCTAAACGCAATAAATAAACTAAAGAATTGTCCAGGACTCGATGGCCTTAATGCTACCTTCTATAAAACATTTCAAGCCATTTTAGCGCCTTATTTTCAATTATTAATCCTTTCCATTCTAGACTCCGGAATTATCTCACATAGTATATCAAATGCAATTATTAAACTAATACCGAAAAAGGGCAAGGATTTGGGGGAACCCAAATCCTGGAGACCCATATCTTTATTAAACATGGATCTTAAAATCATTTCGACCTATAGCACAAAAATATATACATGCTACACAGAATGGTTTTATAAAAGCGAGAAAGTCCCTCCTTAATATCTCTACCCTTCAATGTATTATAGATATATGCAAGGCAAATAACATCGACATGGGAATATTAAACATTGATTTTAACAAAGCATATGATTCTATTGAGCATAAATATTTATTCCAAACATTAGATAAACTAGGAATACCAGAAACTATTTTGAAATTAATCAGAGCGCTTTATAAAAACAATAAATCCTACCTTTGTATCAATGGTTTTCTGTCCCCAGCAATAGATATACAAAAGGGCAGGGATGCCCCTTGTCATGTATACTACTTAATTTTGCGGTAGAACCCTTACTAAACCAAATCAGACTCTCAAATCAAATTAAAGGTTTCTAATATTTGAACGTACACATAAAATATTTAGCTTTTGCCGATGATATTACTCTATTAGCATCTAACCCAACAACTCTAAGCGCCCTTTTCGAACACTTGGCCCAGTTTAGTGGGGTAAAAGGTCTTGAAATTAATAAGCAAAAATCTATCTATGCAGGCATAAACCAGGCAAAACAGTGGTCAAATGAAAGTTCCGAAAATCATGAAGAAATTATTTTATTAGGGGTAGGGCTAAAAATATCAGGTAATAACGCTATTAATATTGATTCATTTATAAATTGTTAATCCATTTTATTGGAAATCGCAAAATGTCTTTATATGGTAAAGCAAAAGCATGTAATGTTCTATTATTGACGAGGTTATTCATATCAAATACAGTATTACCTGCCTCTACCTGTAAGCAATACAATTCAAAATGAAATCAACAATGCTATTTAGAAAAATAACGATCACTCAAGACCAACGAAATTATTATATTGTAATTATCAAAGAGGCGGGATTCAACTAGGAAATATTTATTAATATCAGCTTGCATATAAAATATACTTATTATTCACGATACTAATCGCTATTGTTTCAAATAATACTCCTCGAAAAAATCTGCTTGACATGCTCTGTAACAGAATATTGCCTAAGTCTTTAAACCTGTATGTCCCCAATTAGCATCTACACTAAAGATATTACAAGGTCTAAAGTTCCAATTAAACCGAAAAGGCTGTAGTTCGATATTAGACTCATTTACTAGAAAACCAAAAACATATGGGGAACCAATCCAATTTAACCGCGATATTGAGCCTGAAAGTCTGCAAAACAAGCGGGGTTCCATGTTAGAATTTAACTCATCAATTAAGGGGAAAACTCTTAGTGATTTTAGTAATTATAGCGACCCAGATACATCGAATGTCTTTGACAGAGCATCAAGTTATTGGAAAATTTCATTATATTGCATCCAAAATACACTTCAAAAACTACGCACTTCTAAAGTGCGTCCATATTATAAAACAATAATGTACAAGGTAATTCTCAATCGAATTATAAACCGCGATAAATTCTTTTATTCCAGATTAATTGAGACTCCCTTATGTAGATTATGTAATCTTGAAAATAAGAACCCCGAGCACCTAATATTTCACTGTAGAGCCAGAATAGCACTTAAACCCGCAGACTTTCATAGATTATCTGACTTAAATATCACATCAAATTATTATGAAACCATCGAATATATAATAAAAAGCATTGTCCTACCTAAGGACCAAATAACAGTATATGAGGATTTTTACGCATTTTATGCATGTATATATATATTTTAACTAACCCGTAAAACTTTTTTAGATAATCGACTGGTCCTTTTTTAACGCCTCAGTAAGTATGTGTGAATGAGTGTCTATTTAACTTATTACTTTGATTTAGATTTTGGTTTGTTTTTTGTTTAGTTTCTTTGTTTTGTCCGTGTGTTCATTTATTGTTTAGTTTTGTCCATACCTCTGTTACCTTTTCGTGTGTCCATGTCTACTTGTTTCGTTCTTTGTAAATATTTAACTTTGTTTTTAGGAGCTTGCTGAAAGTTTCCGTTTTTGTTTGGTTTTTGTTGGTATAATACTCTTTGTTTAACTTTATATTAATATTTACTAATAGTATGGTCTGTGAATGGTGACGGGAAAGAGGCATTGTAGTGTTTTTCGGTACAGTGATGACAAAAGAACTTGCACAAACTTCTTATATTCTGAGTACGATTTATGTGTGGGAAAAAATAATAAAAAAAGGTAAATATCGGGACAGTTTGTATACAAGCAATCCAGAATAGATTTGGAAAAATGTAGGGAGATTGGTGAAACCAAATGAATGAAGGTCACTAAGTTCCTTAGCGTTTATATCACTAACAAGAATTATAAGTGAGAGAGGGTATTACTGCTTAACTTTAGATAGATGACTTAGAAGTATCTTGCCGCAGTTAGATTTCTTGCTTTGAGGACGAATGCAGCTGTTTATAATGATAATATTAATGCCACGAGGGAGAAAGGCAGGCCGACAGCCTACAGCTAATATCTCAAGACTGTTGCTAGAATCATGTGATTAAAGTAAGCAAATAGGTTCTAGGATGGCCCATCTTTTGTATGTGTAAGTAATAATTCCGCCGCCAGAGTTGCATCCTCTATCAAGACGGTTGAGGAAAAATCCATCTATATTGAGGAAATGGTGGTTTCAGTACATTCAGTTAACCGAGTTTCTTGTAGGGCGATGAGGGATAGTGTAGAGTGGGACAGCGTAAACGATTCAAGGGTGTGAAATTCACCTTGTAGACTATGAATGTTATAAGAAAATAAAAAAGGATACGAAGATTTTTCTGTTTCAAGCGCAAAGATTTGGCCTAGTCATTTAGTACACAGTGAAATATCGATTTTCGTCCCTTTATGGAATAGCTCCATATTTCGTATTTTGAGGTTCCCTCGTGTTGCTCCTTCTGTCATCATTTTTCGTCTAATCTTCAATAACTCGTTTTCAATTTGAAGATCTTGTTATGATATAGCTCCACTCAGAAATACTGGAGTTGGATAGTCTTTCAATTTGTAAGTAGAATTTAAAATCTTTCTTGATTTTAATGCTGATTTTAATGTCAGAAGAACTGGCCTAGGATGATTCGAGTTGGTGGAAAATTTACCCAACCTACGAATGTCTTTTACAATGCCACAGTCGAATATATTAAAACAGTTTTTCGACTTCTCTTCTTTTCTTAAGGCTTCGATTTTCTGTAGTTCTTTCCTCGATCTCAGATACTTCGCGAATGTTCAATATCAATTGGGAATATCAATGGTCTGGACTGGCTTCTCCAACGTCTTTCTAATTTTCGTAGTTTGAATGATATTCATTTAAATAAGGGACTACAATAATGTGTTTGTTTTAATCTCAAAAATACTTCATACAGCACTCCAATCATTTCAGTAGATAATTACTTGGTAAATAAGGAAGAGTAAAATTGTTTCAAATACAGAAATCAATATCAGTTAGATCTTTACATTTCTCAAGAAAATATATTTACATTTATTTTATCATATATAACTTAAATGGATATGCCGATTTAAAGAAGCATTGCTGAAAAAAATTTTTGTATTCAGACAGCACCTTCTCAGTCTGGAAGAGATTTCTCTCATGCTTATTAAATTATGACCTCAAGAAGGAGTTTGATTGGTCCAAAAAAAGTTGGAGGTGTTGAAACTTCTAAGATCAGTTAAAAATTCGGATGTTTTTAAATTTTTGTAATGACCGCTTATTAAAATTTTTAAATCTTATGAATTATATTTTATAATTCTTCTGCCTCTGGACTTGCTCCTATAGCTTCTTCTGCATTTGGCTGGGTTTGTGTTATTTTAGATCCCAATTTGGTATTGATCTAGGCCTGGAATTACAAACCTGGACTTGGGTAGATATTTTCGGCCTATTTGAAAGTCTGGCATATGTTGCAAAAACGAATCTCTTAGTGTTCAGAGTTTGAATATATATCAAACAAATACCAATGCTTGTGTGCAATGACAGATAGAAAACTGGCCTAAGCTTGAGTATTATCTACAAGAAATCTTTCGAGTTCAGAATTTTTCATTCCTTAACTAACTGCTATAAGTCATCGCCTAGGCTAAGGGCTTCAACCTTGTCTAGTAGAACTAGGATTTTATTGGATACCACCGGAAATATACTTATTGTTTTAGAACTTCAGCAGACGACAGATTTATATAAATTTACATACTTTTTGCTTAAGTCATAGTTTGAATGCGTTTGTTTATTCAAATTAATTTTTTAAGCTATCACTTTATTAAAATTTCATAGTTTATTTGAATGTAACCAGCTTAAATGTCTCAAACATATACTGACTACAATTTCATATGCACCCCAACCAAATTTGTACCAGATTAATAAGTTTTTTTTTCAATTATTATTCTACTACCATTTATTAAAATAATTTTTTTATTGATACGTGATCAAGGTGAGACACACTTCTCTGTAAGGAGAATTCTTCCCTCTTGAGCCTTCGCAATGTAGATATACATACATGATTAGATATTAAAAGCTTGAGCTGGAACATCATTTATCTACATGTATTTATAATGTGTATATGCAACCATCGCTGAAAGCAGTGAACACAAATATCTAAGGACGTTGAACCTACATAATCACAGGGACTACGTTATCATAATCATAAACGCTTCATTTTGTTTATAGGTCGTAATTTATACCTATAATTCTTAGTGAAATGTGTTACATTGTATGAATGTCTAGAAGCAATTCCTTATATCTTATAAACTTCTTCGATTTTGAAAGTGTACAATATAAGTAAGAATGCCTATAGCAGCAAAAACAACACATCAGATACTTCAATTCACAAATTTTCAATACATTGATTCAGCAATTGGAACAGGAATATTCAACATAATTACAACACAAATAATATTCGGAAAATATACACATTCATTTGGTACACAAAGTATCAAAGACTTCTTAATATCTCAGCAAGGGAAACTTGATTCAGATTTTACGAATTGGAAATTTCGCAAGTTGCAATAATCAGCATTTAAACAGATCCCATACTTTCCTCTTACGTCCATGTACTAAGAAGTCCTTTACATTATTTATGGGTAGCAAACTTAGGATACAAGAGCTTGCGCTCATTCAAAATCCTCTATATTTCCTGCAGCGCAAGCTCCGACCTTTTGATCAGACAAAATTTATAAAATTTTAACATTATTTTTGGAATTACTATTAAAGTAATAGAAAAAAATTTGATAGCAATCAATTATAATTCGCTAATTTACCGCATATCTACAATATTAAAATTTATAATTTTATGATGTTATTAAAAGTCTGCGCACTCACAAATCTTAATTTGCACGTATATATATATAAATATATATATATATATATATATATATAGGAAAACAACATGTAACTGATGAAATTGAAAAAAATTATATAATGCAAAGATAGAATCTTCAACTTCAGAACTTGAAAATCCTAAAAAAACCTTTTCCTCCCTCAATGTTGAATGGATATTTGCTAAAAAGGTTTACAATCTAGAGAAAATCGAAATATTATGTACGAGCTTTTCACACATTTATTAGGAAGACGATGTCGAATATGTCAAGAAGAGTGCAAACACTAAAACGTTGTAAAATAGCAATATACATGAGTCTTTGAAGAGTTGATAAAGTGAACTTTATCAAATTATACTACTCAAAGCATTTGTGCAAGCTGATAGAAGCAATTAAGAAGCTCATAGAAAATATATAATTTCCTTAGCCATAGCTAAATGTTTGTTTTCGTTGATCTATTAGCCAATTGCCAATTTTTTGCTTAAAAAACTTTGAAAATAACACATTGATAAATACTGGTTTTGAAACTATAAATTAACACATCTAAGTGATTAATAGTGGGAAATAATACCAAAATGAATAAACAAAATTAATTATGTGCTGGATGAACATCGAAATGTGTATTACGTGAATATTAAGGCTAATTTGAGATAATTGATTTTCAAATTTATATTTAGAGTGATTGTTTTATGTCGTTTTTAAACAAAGACTTATATTTTTGTAGATTTAAAGCTTCAGTATTGTTCAATACTTAAATATCACAAAATATTTATAGATATGCTGGTACGTCTCTATTGCAAAATAAAATTTCTTGGAGAATTATATATTGTGTAAGGACTACATCAATAAATTTTAGGATAGTTTGCTAAGAAATACGTTTTGAACAAGCTTATAAAATGCATTTCTGAACATAGATCCACTAACGAAATAAAACACGAAGTTCATTGAAGAATTTGTTATAACAAACACTTCATGCGTCTGCTCCCAAAACGCCACATATGCAAATTCTTCAATTGTAGTTGGGTTTACAGAAAATATAATGTATCCAAAGAGCATTGATGTGCTGATAAGAGCGGTAAATGCAATGCTTGATGTAATTAACATTAGGGTAAGACGTCGTTCGGCATCATTCGTCCTCTCGCGATTGCAAAGCTTGTATATGAAAAGAATATTAGCTGTGAATATAACACAGAACGGAATAGAAAACATCACACCAAATAAAATGATACGGATGTACCAAAAAACGAAATTAGGCAAATATGCAATCATACAAGTTTCATCCACAATATCGAAAAGATAGAGATTGCAAATTACCAAAAGGTAAGAAAAAAGGATTATAGTCGTACTAATTTGGTATGCCAATTTAGGCTTACTGTATTGCTTGAACCAAATTGGTGCACCAATTGCTAATGATCTGTCCATCGCTAAAGCAGTCATATGATAGATAGCTGCGATAGTACTTGCCCAGCTGTGCCAAAAATAGACCTAGAAATAGAATAGAATCAATCTTGCCTCTATATTTTGTTTAAAAAGTTTAAAAAACGAAATTAAATGACTTGAAATTTTATAGCTATTCCCAGCATATTTATTGTTCAATTGCTATTTAAACCTAAATTTTTCACATTTTCATTTTCATATGCTTACACCTATCAAATATTGAAAATTTGCTTAATCCAATTTCCTCTAGAAATTTTTCAAAATTTGTACTGACTTCAATTTTTAAACGCATATTTCACGAACTAACAATTTTTAAAATCTAAAAACACCAAAAAATAGAAAATTGTCTTTTCTTTCTTTCTCAACTTAAATTCACGACATCCCCTGAATTGTGCAGGCACGCTTGGACGGGACTCACCCATGTTGTCTTCAGAAAACAAAATAGTCGGAGTATGGAATTAATTTGAATATTTTTAAAAAATCTAATTTCTCATTGAAAGAAATTCTTATTTGCATGTAATTAATGCATGAGTATATTTTTTAGCAGTAATCTTTACCATTGCATGAGTGCGCCCTACCCCATAGATGCGTCAACGTAAAAATCTTTCAATATTTCTTGACAGGATTTGATAAAATTATTTACAAGTGCGGACAAATCGGTTTGTAATATAAAAGTAACACTAGTGGAAGTGGGGTTAAATGATTGTTTTGTTTAGATTTCTGAATTAAATCAAATGTAAATTTGGAAATTTAACGCCTTAATAATTAGTTATTCTTAAAATTAAAATGATTTTGATTTTTTACTTCGGTAAATTTAACAATTTATAATTAATTGCAATTTTTAATACTTTGCAAGGTTTTCTTTTCATTGTTGAAAATTTTTTCTAAAAAGGAAAACACAATAACCTTGAGAAGCACGTAATTACTTGTTATCAATGTTCAATTGACCTCATTTTTTAATCAATAGTTTGTCAGAGTATTTTGTGTTATTTATTGTCTCCAACGTATTGTTAAGTAAAGTGTATTAATTGAAGTTTCATAGAAGACACATAATGATAAACAAAAATATTGGATTATTGTAAACAAGTCTCATCAAATTTATCCAAAAAGTTACTATTTGGTATATAATAATATGCTCAAAAACCTATTTGAAATAAAGTAATTGTTTCATGCCATTTTCATGATAGATCATAGACAACAAATCAGAAAATTTATAAATATCAGCATGCACTTAATGGTAATAATCTATCATTAAGGTATCCTAAATTTGGATATTTATCACATTTTGACACATTTAAGTTTCATAATGACGGCTTATTTTATAAATTACAGGTTTAACTTTTCGAGCCGTAAAAAAAATGAGCTGACGAAATACAATTTGTTCCGAAGTCTACGCCAAATACTTACTTTGCATATGAATCTATTATAGTCAGACACTTTGATGTTAAAATAATTTCCACCTAAATTTATGACTCCATCTTGAAAAATTGCAATTGTATCCCACATGGCAAGACATTTGATAAGTGTTACAGAAGAATTCTGCTGCTTCAAATATTTCACAGTATGATATGAGCAGAAGTTGAAAAATATGCCTATTATTGAAATGATAAGCCCCAGCAGGTTCACATATTGTATCATTCTATAATAAATAAAGTCTTCCAATTGTGGTGTTGTTGTGTTGGTCATTCTAAATAGACATGTCATTTATTGATACATGCATATGCAGAATATATATATATATATATCATGCAGCGTGTTTACTACACTATATACATATTTAAAAAATAGGATACAAATTAAGTAATTATATTATAGAAAATAAATCATTAAAATTACAAAATATATAATGATAATGTAGGAATATTAGATGCAAATAATATGCCCAAATATATTAGAGTTTTCTAGCATATGAAATTTATTCTTTTGAAAAATGTAAGCACCTTTGAAAAAATACGTTAAGTGAAGTAGTGCTTTGAATATTTAAAAAAATTTTGTACTCAAAAACAATTTATTGGATATAACAATATGGGAAGGGAAGCAATAATGTCAGAACAGCTGATTAGAACAACACATGTAATCACTATGAAATAGGTAAATTTCCATTGTCAATTCTAATGCTGACTCTAGAATAAAGAATGCTTAATATGTTTACACAAAATTATCCAATAAATACATTTAATCCTTTATTTATGCTTCTCACACACAAATAATAGTTTGAAATCTAAGCATGAAATCAAGCGTAATAATTCATAGAAATAGATATTGTCAAAATATTCAAGGATCCGTAAGTCCATGCAGCAATAAATTAAACTTAAGGCTTACTTAGAAAAACATAGGCTTTATTATCATACAAATATTTTAAATTGGTTATTTTTAAAAGAAATTAATGTCTTTAAGCGCATTTTTTTTGAAGAATTAATATTTAACTTTTAAAAATATCTATTATGTTGAATAAAAATTCTTGAATTAGAAAAACATAAAAAAAATTACAAACCCAAAATGAAAGTGCTCTTTCGTTTTCTTGGAGATATATTCAAAATCGATTTCTAAAATTAATTTTAAATTTTTGGTTTATTTATTTATATTATAGCCAATAGAAATGCTCAAATTCTTGACAAATCAAAATTTTTTGATCTTAGGTATTCAAGTAACTCACTTAGTTTTCTCATTTAGTTTTGATAAGTTGAATAAAAAACTCAGAAATTAAAATAGAACTTTTCTATAAATATACATAAATGTATATATATATATATATATTATAATGAAAAAACAACGAAAATTTTAATTGAAAGTACTTTCCGTTACTCAAAAAACAAAAAATTATTTGGTGGTAAAAATATACATTTACAAATCATTAATTAAATTAAGTTAAACTAAAATAAATGAAGAGTTTGATGACATTTTGTATTGAAATTAGGTTTCTTGTCCTTAATATAAATTGATTCTGCGGTCTTGGTGCATTTGTGTTTCATTAAAATATTCAAGTCAGATGTTGATGCTTTATGTATTTTCGAGTGCATATAATCTTCGGATTGTAAGTGTCCATATAGATGTTTTGAATTCGTGTCTTCAAATGCCCTTTAGTTTCACCAATGTAGAAGCTGTCACACTTCTGATAATTGATGAAACCAAAGGCTTTTGAATAAGATCTTTGTTACGAATTAAATTTGATGTTTTTCCGAATGTAAAATTGCTATAATTCTTGATGAAGCTAATAATAAAAGTTTTCGAAGTGTCTCATTCGTAAATGGAAATGCTGATTCAGGTGTTAGAGATATTATATGCTCAATCGTTTTCTTAACTGAAATTGATGTAAACAAACTTTTTGCATCGTAACTATAACCATGTAGGAATGTATGTTGAACTCTTCAATTTCATTAATAAATTGATTAGTATCAGTAAAAAACAAATTCTTTAGGCATACATGACTTTAATTTTTCATCAAGCCATTTAGATAAGTTATAAAAGTGTGAATTAACCGTGAATAAAATAGGTCTATAAGGCGAGATGTTGCATCCTTATGTATTTTTTAAGGACCGTACAGTCTTGGTGGTTGAGAGCCAGTGTTATGAAAGCAATTATAATACTCTGTCGATTTTTCCCGCATTTTTCATTTGAAGAAGTGTTTTATTGAATTTATCTTCTTGAGATTGAAATATCGAAGTTGTAGTTTTCTTCATTTCTGCAATGTATCTGCTTTTATTATTTACGACAAACCCATTTCCTTTATCAAATTTTGATGTGTAAATACTTTTATCTTTGTCTAGATGTTTAACTAAATTTTTTAGTTTTATTATTTCAGGTGGAACATGAAATTTTTTGTTTGTAAAATTATTAAATATTGATTTCACTTTGAATTTCAGTTCATCATATTCAATTTCACTAGGCTTTTCTGATTTCAATAATTGTGGAAACATAAACTCTTTTTCAATTTCGGCAAAATTGTTATCAATATTTTTGGCCATGATATTTTCATTCCTAAAGATAACGCCATTTCTTNACGTCTTATAAAGAGTGCACCCCTTTGGTTTTCCAAATATGGTGTATATATCTCTATTGTGTCTATTCAATAAATAAATACTACTTTCATGAGACAACAATGTTTTCGAAATAGCTATAGTTAAATCATTTCGAAAATTAGAAATAAATTTTGTACATCTAGATGTACATAGCTACATGTATGTTAATGGCAAAGACAAGAGGCTTAAAGTGGGATCCCCCTCCCCTAGTTAAAGTCGAAATTTTGAAAAAATATCGAAATTCAGTTTTGCCTAGATATGTATTGGTAAGCTATCTAACTTTCTTATATTAATCGATTTTAACCAAAAATATAACATTGCCTAGCAACGATACAAAGGTAACTTAACATAAACCCATTATTTGATACAAAAAAACCAACCCGGAAGTGTTTGTAGACATCCTTTTATAAAAATGTAATTTTCTCAAAATAGGTTTTTTTCGAATTTCAAAAATTTCAAAAAATATTTACTCTAAACATTTTCAATTTATTTGGCTGATTTTGTCAAAGCATGTTCCCAGATGTATTACCTAGGTACTGACTTTGATCTAGGCGAAATAATTACGTCTAAGATTACATTGAAGGCCAAGATCACAATAAATTGAAAATCTTTGGAAAAAATTGCAATTTTTAAAAATGACCATAAATATATAACCAAGCATTATTTTGCTTAGATCCTATTTCAGGACCTAGAGGACTGTTTATGGATTCATGTGCAAAAAGAATTTTTGAGTTATATACATAAATACATTTTGCTGATATTATTTTTTTTGAAAATGGAGGTTTTTTTGAAAATATTGGCCAAAGTAGATCAAGGTGATGGTCATGTTTTTCTTTGAACAAGATCGGTCTAACTATCACAAAAGCAATCATTTATAAGCATTCGTTTAACAAATGCTTGACTAGAGGGGTCCCATATTAAGATGAAAAACATAACTTTCTATGCAAAGATAGAGATGAAGAATTATTAGTTTTATTTAATAATCTGAGGAAATATTATCTTCGAAATTCGCGATTTTAATACATCAGTGAGAAAATCAAATAATAATTTATGACGTTTCGTTATCACCTACAAAGGATCAATTACTTTCAGGAAGGTTTTGTGGGACATTTCCCTATTACATATCGTTTCATTGATTTCCTAAAAAAACTGTGAAAGGTTTTCAAAAATTATCTTTCGAATTTTCAATATAAAAACTGAATATCTCTATTTCAAACACGTTTTACTCCAAGACAAACTGACAAAGACATATCTATCTATAAAACCCTCTACTCTAAATTACGCTTTTTCACTTGTAAAACATATTATTGAACTTGCTGCTTTAAATATATATCACAACACTTACTTGAACAAACCGCTACTTAGTGGTGACACACATTGTTAATATGTTTCAAGCATTTTGGTGGATTCTTGCGAACATCTTTAGTAAGACTAAATCCGGCTTTAGTGAATTTGAGACCTATTTTTTCAATAGCAGCCCAGGTACACCCTGCTTCGCATAGCACATACCGAGCTCTAATACTATGAGGATTCCCCGTTAGCTTAAGCGTGTATATGGACTGCAATTCTTCTATGTCTAAAATATAGTTCCTATCCAGTTGTACAGTAGTGGCTTAAAATTAACAGCGATCGATGAATCTTATCGCATGCACCCGCACTTTACAAGATGCAATTAAAATTGGGGGGTTGCATTGTATGTGAAAGCCGACAAAACAAAATTTGATCGGAATTGCATTTTACGTGAGATTGTTCTTTTACATCTCGTGGACTGTCAATATATTGGTTAGATGCTCTGCGTAAATTACGATCAA
>CABFPE010000144.1:949595-965441 GCA_900660155.1 Hofstenia miamia | reverse complement strand
AAAATCTCGTTCGCTTTGTGCAGACCCACCTTGAATGGGAAGTATCTGACGGGCTATTTTTGATAATTGGGGAAAAGTGCTATGGTACTGGCGCCAGAACACAAGTGGGTTTCTTGGATCATCTGAACGGATTGGGGATGACCTGTAACCCACAATTTCATTTTTTAATTCTTCATCGGCTGCTAATACTGTAGTTGGCTGTCCTGCATCAAAAAAATCACTGAATACATCTTCTTCCCCGTTATTTGTTATTCGCAATGCTTTTGCTGGTGGGGGATGATCACTGTTGTCGGTCATGTAGCTAATTGACCACATTTGTCTATCCTCTAACATATCATCTTTAAATTTTCTTTCTTCCCTCAAAGATATGGGTAAGAAGTTACAAATCTTGATAGAAGGATCCAAAAATGCTCCCAACCAATGAACAGCTGTGATGGATGAGTAAAATGTTAAATTTATTATCCAGACCTGTCTTTATGTTCAGTTTTAGCTGTTTAATTTCTACATGATCGTCGTCACTTTCTTTGCAGAAACTCATCAGTTTGTAATAGCTTGGCACAGCATAATTGACTGTTGGCTTGCAACAGAACTGCAAAACATCAAATATTTTTTTAATTGAGCAGTGAAGTCTGCTATTGCGGCGTTAAGCTCTTCATCTACAGCGGTTAGCAATTGCAATTTTCCAGGTCTCTCAGAAAGAAGTTCTGATAGAGTTTTGTAACTCCTTTTTATTGCCAAGTTCCTGTTGTGCAAAGATATCCAAAAACGCGTATTGCCACCAGTTTTGAGGGCCATTGGGAGTTTTCCTGGATTCCTGACGCTTTCTTCGCATATGCTGCAAGCTTGGTCAAACTTGTATCGAATGATTTGAGAGCAGCGCTGGAATCAATCTGTATTTTCCAAGCATTTGTCAAAACTGTATGTAGACGGTGTAACAGACAGTCAATTCTGGGGGAAGTCGAGAGGGCGGCCACGGTCAGTAGTAACAGGGGTCTTTTCCGGGTCAATAGTGAAACCTTTAACGATCTATTCAAAATGTTTCTTAATATTTTCGCCAGTATGGGAGAGGCTTCCCAAATGCTCTACGCCTAACAATACGTGTTTAAGTTCATAGTCCTGAGTTAGCCAAAAAGCATGAACATCCAAATAACTCCGGTGCTGGTATTTGTCAGTCCACATGTCCGTAGTTAATGCAACAGCATCAGCAGCAATAGGTTCTGTTAGCATCTCTCTGATATTTTCTGAAGCTTTTTCAGACTAAAATCATAATAATTAGAGCTTGTATTACAAAAATGTTATTGCTGTAAGATAACTAAGCATTGGTATCGATTGTTACGGCCGTAAAACAACGGGATAAGCAAACAAGAAAAGCTTGACCCAACAGTGTTATAATTAAGAATTAAGAGTTACTTCAGTGGTCACTGTTGTTCGTCCAAATATTGTTCCATTTGCATTAGACTCAGTTGGACGTGCAAGCCTGACTTCAAATCTTCCATGCACTGCAGCTATATTAACATAGGTTTGCAGCAACTGGTGTAGTGCGGGATCTTCTACGCTATTAAAACTGTTGTAACCTTGAGCAACATAAAGCGCTTCTGTTCTTTTAATTTCAGACCGATCTTGCTGGGAAAATGTAATTGCAGATCTATTTAATGTTTGCTTTAGTGTCAACTATCCTTGGGGTCGTGTAATAGGAGCACATGAAGTGGCATGTTGATTCAAATGTGAAGTACCGGAATTTGAAGTGAATGCCTTGACCTAACAAGTTGCATAAAGACATTGGCAATAGTAGACAATATATTTGCTACTTTAATACGACTTACTTTCTTACAGATGCTGCATTCGCAGAATCCTGATATGACTGACTCGTCAAGTTTTATTAAACGAAAAGTCTGCCAAACATTCGATTTGGCTCCAGTTTTCGGTACAAGAACAACATGCTCATTTCCAGATCGTAACAAATCTTCAACTTCAGTGGCACTCGTCATTATAATGTGTAAGTCACAAACACGTTTATCAGTGTTCCCATGAAACTGTTTCTTTTCCAATTCGATTTTAATTGAAGTCCACGTTTTAAGAGTAATCGCCTTAGCAAAATTCATTTGCAGCAGACAGACTTTATTTGATTTATATTTGGGGTTACAATGACACTCTTGTACATCCTTGGTTACGGCCCTGAGAGATCGGCTATGGCCAGAGAATCAAAAGATTCAAAAATTAGGGAAATGTAACTAATAAAATTACAGTGAAAAACTAAAGCATATTGATTAAGAATAAATGCACATGTTTTTTATATGTAGTCAATGTTTAACGCTATTAAACATAGCCGCAGGTGCAGTAACATTTTTGTCAATTACTCGGAATTATTTTCATAAATTTACCGTGGAAAATGCCAAATGTGGCCAGCAAAACCAAATTTTATTTTTTTTTAGATAGATTTTATTCTCAGCACTAACTATACTCAATAAAAAGAAATTATTTCTTAGGAAAGAATCCAAATGTACATATGAATAATATAGTTTTTCCAGGTCTTTTTTATTGCTTAAATTCGAAGATAATTTAAAACAATATGATTCTTTTTCAATATGTTAAAGCAATATTAAAGATGTAGTGAAAATTTCTAGGCCATATAATAAATTTTTATAGGAAACTCCAAGGAAGCTATGAAAGCCTCGAATAACTTGTTTATAATAATTATAATTAAGGTTGAGAGCAAAATAATTTTGAAGGATAACGAAGCGTATCTTGGCAAATTGCATTTTATGTCCAAATTACCAAAATGATGCTAAATGTTATTTATTATCACTTCATTACCTCTTAATGTGTCTTGCCATTATTAAATAACATATTTTTAAAATACTGCTTGTAATGTAAAAAAAATTTAAAGAACGCCTTTCGTAAAAAAATTTTTCAAGATGCCATTTGAAATAGACTCCGTAACAGTTTTTGCTCTTCATGCATCTGGATGAGGTGACAAACAGAACGAAATTCATATGGGAAAAATAGGTTCTGTAGGAAATTTAAATTTTCTATTACAATGAAAGTGACGTAACGTCTTATAAATTATACATATTTTTTGTATGAGAAAACTATTTTTATATCTTTTTCCATGAAATATTGTAAGTGAAACGTTTTTCTCAATGGTCTAATTTGTAAGCAAATTTGTTAAATGCATAAATTTTGAGAAACGAGATACACAAAATAAAACTACTACTAGTGTACAATAAGAGTTATTACCTGATAACTTGTCACGAATAGGCATATGGATTCCGAATGTACAAATCCGAATTCCATGAATATGCAAGTGAAATGCGTATGCAAGAAACAATTATATATATATATATATATTTATATATATATATATATATATATGTCTGTGTTAAATAATCTGCCAATTTCTGGTTAACCGGCTTCAATGTGAAAATCATCATCAGAATACAAAATTTCTGGAAATAATATTTTATATTAATATCTTAATGCGTGCTTTTAAAAGATTCTGTTGATCTTCAATATATATAACAATCAAAACTCAAATGAAATTGTAATATAATACTTCCTAATTTAGGCAATGATTTGTAAATAATATCAAAATATTAATTGATTACAGTTTGAAAAAATTAACAGACTAGAGATTAGTGCAGTGCGTAATACCGAAATATGCCGCGGTGCGGTGTACCGCTGTAGCGATTTACACATTTGCGGTAGCTAGCGGTAAAATTAAAACAACCTGCAGTGGCATGCAAGTTAAACAGATAACGTGTTTTGTATTAAGATGAAAATTTAGAAATATTTCTCAAAAACTGTTTCTGAATCAAAACTAGGAGATTTCACATACAAAATATTAAAAGTAATTTTTACATATTTCATGGACAATTTGACACTACCCTAACAAAATAGAACAAAATTACAAAATACCTAAGAATGATCCATAGCCCTAAAAAACAATACAGAAATATCTATTTTTTCTTACGAAGATAAAAATGGCGATTATTGTGATACACCACGATAAAATTTCATTTATTACGGTGGTTTGCAGTAAAAAACGGACATTGCGGTGGTTAGCGGTGAAGTTTTTTTCTCTCTGGTGGAAATAATTTTCAAAACTTGTACCACGCTCATCGCTAGAACAGACATTACAAAAAGGAGGGTTCCTAACCAAAACATATTTGAAATTTAGTGCATATTATTATGCAAAGTATGTTAAAGTTTTGGAGTTATGAATATACGATTCCAATTTAATGTATCAAATCTAATTATTTTATTCAAATGAACTTTTTGCTATGAATACTGTCACGTAATGATTCTCTCTTCACACCGATAGTTGTATTTGTTAATGCCATCACAATCAATATTTCGCTTTCTTTCTACAGCCTTTTTCTCAATACTTGGTAATAGGAACAGTTGTTTCAATAGTAGAAGAAATTTGCCTAAGTTTTTGAACAAAGTAGTAAAAGAAGTTGCTTAAAACCGTTCTCTGAAAATTTCATTCGGCTTTGAGAAAAAATTCTTAATGCAAGGGAATGACATGAGGTGAGAACTAATCTTTACTAAATATTATGTAGGAGACTCGTTTCCTTAACAACATGCTCTGATTTCGCGCAATCATAAACAGCAACATCACAAGCTAAAACGATTACTATTCATTGCGGCTCATCATATACGACGTAAGGGTAGAATAAAAAAAGTTGTTTTTTTTGGAATAAATTATCAGAAAGGCAACACTACAACATAATGCAATAAAATACAATAGGTCACAATACATTTGCTCTTCTTAATCTTGCCTTTTCACTTTTCCAAATTACTTAATATTCTATGATAAGCATACTTTTAAGATTTCTCTTGAAAACTAAATTATTGCTGTGAGTGTTTTCAAAGTATCTTGACATTTGATGAAGTGTACTTGATTCAAAGATACTTCTAACACTAGCATAAGGAATTTCTGCATTTTATTAAAGCAATTACGTTTCCTTTATATTGAATTCAAAGTTATCCACAAGCTTTTAAATTTTGTGTGCTAAAACTATTAGTTTCAAGCTCAAATTGCTTCTGGCTATTATTTTTTTAGAATAAGCACCTTCTCAAAAAGACAATTGCTGCTAATATCAAGCAACTTCTTGACAGCTCTTTGAGTTCATGTTATTAACTCTCTAATGTCCGTGGTTGAAAATTCGCATATTCACCTAAATTCATGTGAAATTTCCGTATTGGATGTACTTTGAGAAAAAAAGTAAATGCCTTACTTAACCCTTTGATATACTAAGCAAGCTGTCACTTATGATTTACTCAAAGCTTTTTCTTCAAAAAAATACAAAAATCGTCGAAATATTTGGAATATTTTACAATGACGCAAATTAGAAAGAAGGACTCAAAATATATTTCCATGCTCAGAAAACTGTAATTCAATGATTCAAGGATTTGGAATGATTTTTGTATGTTGCTAATTGTAGATAGAAAATTTTCAACTCCACGCTGTGAGGGCAGTATGATTAACTTAACAATTGAAGAACATAAGCAAAAATATTTTAATGGGCAAATACTGTTATCATGTGCTAACTATTTGAAACTTGAAATTAATGGTGATTGGGCTAATTCAAATTTCAATTCAATGTTACTTTCATGAAATGTTTAGAAATGTCGAGTGGTCCTTCCATTTTGAAACACGAATGCGAACTACATCATGATTCAAAATGTTGCTTAATAATGTAACATAATATTCAAATATTGATTTAGAAAAAATATATATTTTTGAAATACGTTGAAACTACAAAAGACAATTTGTATCAATATTTGGCAATTTTAGAATGTGATTTAAACCCAATTGAGTAGAAATATTTGCTTAGATAACGATATTTACATTTTGCATTTTCATTAATACCTTCGATTTATATACAGATGCCCATCATTCGAAATTATTAAATGTATTCATCCATTAATGAAATTATTTATACTTTTAATGGGTAAAAAATTAATAATTAAGCAGTCATTTTCAATTAACATTTCAATTGTAAATTAATAATAAAACAGTTTAAAACACTACTTAGCAATATAGCAAAATTAAAGTTGAATCAGTTTTCTATAGTTAACAATATATTTTATAAGGGCTGTTGAGTCTTAACTTTCAAATAAATTTTCAAAGTATAGTATCATGGAACAAACGAGGAGTTGATTTTAATGATAATTAGAGGCTATAGATTAGAAATTATGTATTATTCACAGAATACTATATTATATTCTATCAGTCAACATAGAAATTCTCAATGCTATAAATCCTAGTAGAAAAGTTACTTCAAATTTGCTGAGTAGACTATTTCTCTTCTTTGGAAAAATGCAAAAATGGCTAACTTCTAAATATTTCTATCTACAATGAATATTTTGCTATATTAGTGATCATATTCATGTATGCATTAGTGCATATAAATAAATACATATATATATATATATAAATGAATCCCCAGATTAACTTTCGGTCCTGGTTAATGTAAGGCCAGGATTATATCTAACTTTGTGCAATAAATGCTCAAATATCATAAGCGCATAACTTTGGTAACTTAGTTTACTCTGTATTTCTTTGAATTTTTTATATAGACCTCATTTTCTGAATTTTACTTTGTTTTAACAAAATTTTACATGCGTACTAAATAGGAATATGTAAATCACCGTACCAATAAGGGTTAATCCTGTAAATTGCAATATTTAAAGTTTCTATCAAATATAATATTCAGCAATAAGTATTAAGTTAAAATTAAAATCTACATAGTACTAGTAAAACAAACTAAAAATGTATCCTTGCATTATTTTGGTTTTAAGTTTTTAATTCTGCTTGCCGGTATTTATTTGTGCACATTTTTAAATTCCATCAATTAATAAACACTTGAATCTCTCATCTATTTCCCTGGCCAAAAGTATGCATTCTCACGATACANAATATGTGAATCAACTTACCCATAAGGGTTAATCCTGTAAATTGCAATATTTAAAGTTTCTATCAAATATAATATTCAGCAATAAGTATTAAGTTAAAGTTGAAATCTACAGAGTACTTCCTAATTTACTAGTAAAACAAACTAAAAATGTATCCTTACATTATTTTGGTTTTAAATTTTTAATTCTGCTTGCCGGTATTTATTTGTGCAAATTTTTAAATTCCATCAATTAATAAAGACTTGAATCTCTCATCTATTTCCCTGGCCAAAACTATGCATTTTCATGATACATTTTCCAATTTCAATTAATAATTCAATAATAGAAATAACACTAAGACTTCTGTTACATATAGTGTCAGCACAATTTTACTTACACAGGTCAGCAAAATTGTACTAACACATGCAGGTCAGCCTTATTGATGTTTTTGACGCATGAAAATTGACACAAAATTCGGGTCATCACAATTGATCATTTGTACGACTGTGTGTGTGTGTGTGTGTGTGCGTGTCTTACAGTAAGATTATGAAATTAGGTATTTCATACCTATTTTATACTGCAGTTGCAGTCAATTAATGAAATTGGAATTTCGTTTACCTAGCTTCATAAGAAAATACCTAGACATTTCATGCATTTCCTGGAAAAATACTAAACCTAACCCCAAACCCACCCCCAAATTAGTTCTTTTATAAAGTTTTAGGTGAAATATCAATTTTACAAATTCACTTAAATTTTAGAGATTTCATGAAATTCCTAATTGCAGAAACTTACTGTAACATTTCGGTTACAATCATAAATGCAAAACAACATTTTTTTATCAGTCATTGTTTAGGGAGTGCCCCAAAGTTTTAAGCGGGAAAATTTGAGAAATTTGGGTATCTTAATTACGGAACATGAAAGAAAGTTGTGCATGGTGTCAAAATGCGCGTAATGGTCGATTTCCTAGTTGTAATTAATGCATTTGTAGGCCCTAGCTACAATATAAACGACGTTATATGGAGAAAACACATTTTTTTCCATTTTTTATCTCATAATTTACCATTATCCTACTTTTATCATTAAAAGAGTAGTTTGGTTTGTCATGATATATTATATATGCGTTATTTTTAAAGCATTTTTTATTCAGCAATGTAGTTTATCATAAATTCTTACAGTTCTTCACGCATTATAATTAATATCACAATGTCTGTGAGTAATAAATATCAAAAACTTTTACGATTTTTTGCAAGTTGACCAAAATTCCCCAATATGCGGATATTCTATTAGGCAAATCCACTAAAAACGTAAATGCGATTTAAAAAAATATTGCAAAAAAATCATGATTTAAATCAAAGCATATTATTAGTTCAATTATTAATTTAAGTCAAGTACACTAAAAGAGACAAAAGTAGTGTATTTTAATTGTTTTGAAGTCATTGCCTTGATATTGGAATGATTTGAATTTATTCGTTTGCATGTTTTTTATTTTCTGTTTATTTAAAATTGATTAAATTATTGAAATTTCAAAAATAGTAGTATCAAAAGGATTTCTAATATTTAATACCTTGGAAGATTGTCTGGATAAAATTGAAATTTAGACAAAAAATCCGATATAAATAAAAAAAATCCGATTTCAATAAAAAAATACGATTTTTTCAATTATTTTTAATTTAAATCGGATTTTTTCCCATAACTGGGTATTAGATGAAGCAAAATCTATTTATACCCTTGTCGAAATTTCTTGAAAAACATTAAAGAAAATTCAATTTTCTGAAAATCATTAAAGAAATTAAAGAAAATTACAGAATTATTAAAGATTTTAATGTTAGTTTCTCACTTATACATGTAGTGTATCACCTAAAATGAACTGAAATGTATTTTTAGCAGTTAATTAATCACATATTGACTTGAAATCATTAGTATTAAAATGAAATACTATTTTAATTGAAAATAGGCTAAAAATATTTAATTAAAGCATATCTGTTTACATATTTGGCTGGCTACGCCAATGCATGCATGCTTGAATTTTAAAGAGGATTATGATGTTGCATTTGAGTGTTCTTAACCCTAAATACAGCAAATATGGATACTGTATAGCTTGTATATATATATATATATATATATATGTAAATATATGCAGTATATACACACTAAATTAGGTAAATAATCTTTTTCTAATTGTTGGCCTTTAGAAAAAAATGACTCTTTCCTGGAAGCCGATTACAAGACAAACAGAAGTAGATGAATTAGCAAAATTTAATAATAAAGATCTTGTTACTTCAACAAAGGGGTTAAAACTTAGTGACTTTCCTGCTTCTTGGTCTTCAGATATGCCTAATGGATGCCTACGCTGACTTTATGGTTCAGCTTTATGTATTTGGTAATAGTGTTCCTCTTCCTAAGTGGCTGTGTTCTATCAAAGGGTACTAGATTAATAGACGTTCTCATGTTAATGGATTATGCCAGTATTTGATTAATTATGAAGATATGCACACTTTGCTTGATGATCTATGTCAAAGAGAATATCATGGTAAGCTTAAATATTCTTCTATGATTATCAGATTTTCCCTAATGTTGCAGTTTATTTCAAATGCCACTTTCCAATTTGTACGAGACCACTTGCCACTGCCATCTGAACGCTTTCTTCGTTCGTATAAATCTGGCAGTATTCATATTAGAAAGTTCCTAATGTCTGTTTTCTGAAGGAGATTCTGACGGGGTCACTTCATATGATGAAATATTCTTGGAAAAATGACTGCAGGTACAATGGAAGTTCCTTAGTTGGAATAGATGTCGAAGGAAATTCAAATGAGATTATCATTTGCTTTGTGCTCACTACATATAAAAGTATTGTTGCCTCATGTTCTCACCACCGCTGAAACTCTTTTAGAAGAACTTCTAATTCATTTGCCTAAATTATCGCAGTTTCTATTATTTTATTCATTTACCCAGATATTCCTGTTGTAAACTGTTTAAAATTTGTCTGAAATATTTTCAGTGTTTTATATTTCTAAATTTTCTGTAAAAAAATATATATTCTTGTATGTTACTTTAGGAGTCCCTTATTATTTCTTAAAGTTTCCTTAAGAATTTTTGAAATACTTTAATGTTTCTGTAAGAATCTTTGAAATTCTTTAAAGTTTCCTTAAGAATTTCAAATTCTTTAATGTTTCTTTGAACATCCTTAAAATTCTTGCCAATTTCTTGCCAAGTTTTGATCAAAGATTCTTAAATTATCCTTAATGATTTTAAAGAACTTTCGATTAGGGTAATATATACCTTGTAAGTTTATTTAATCAAATAATCTTTCGATTTAAAGTCAAGACAATTTTTTGTTAATAGCACCAATTTGTTCTAATAAAGCTTTGAAGGAACCGTTGTTAATTCATTTGTTAATAGAGAATATCATAAAACCAATGATTCCGTGTTAACTACTACATCTTAGATAGAGTGAAAAACCGCTTCCGCCAATTGAATGAGGTCAGTGGAGTTAGATAATTGGAGAAAGCTATCGTTTGTAGTACTTATAAAACATCTCAATCAAATTTGTTCACTACTTAAGGGAGAAAACAACTTGCTAAGCATCAGGGGATTTATGCATTTTCAAAATTCTATATCAATTATTCTCGATGTTATTTTGCTAAGATATCACATATTTATAAGTCATAAATTATTCATCAATTTTATATCGCTATTATATTTTTCATAAAAGTTGTCTTAAGTTGCTCATATCTTTAATATCGAAGAACAGACAATTATGCAGAGCCTTTGTTGTATTATCAAATCATTTGCGACGCTCCGTTATCAGGTTTGCATGATAGTTTTGGCATATTTGAAAACGTGTCATAGACTAGTTACTAAGTTTTAATAAATTTAAATAATACACATCACATATTATTTTAAATTATTTATTTTCAATTTATTAATTCGTTGATAATTAGAGCAATTCTTTTAATCAGTAACACTAGGCTACCAAAAAATTTTTTTTCTTTGTTCCCATAAAAATTTTGTTTGTTCCTAAATGATTGTATTATGAAATGATTATAACAGTGTTTATTTACAATCTTAAAAAAAATTGTAACCAGGGAGCTAAAAGGAAAAAATATACCGGAATGTGTCAAATTTGACTCACTATTTCAAGCGTATTTAAAGAGCCTTTTTCATTTTTTATGCTTTCTTAAAGAAAACGTCTTAGCTCTTAGCTTGAAAATAAATTTTAGCAGTGAAAATTTTCGCGATTGGCATGTTAACCTTAAGCAGCCTGGGGATTTTCAAAATTTTTCATGATTCTATAAAAAAACTTTAAACGCTTATAGATCAAAAACTATTATAAGTTTTGCTCTATTTGAAAGCACCACATTAAGGCGTGCCGTTGCGCGAAGTTGCCGGTGACAGGGGCCTTTGACCCCACAACCTCTGACTTTGCGCAAGGTTTTGCTCATTGGTTTTGGAATATTTTTGTACATATAAAGAAGCAGTTCTTTGTTGTCTCCAGGCACTCATAGCCTTCTAAATATATTAACACTAGCTTTGGAAAGAATTTAAATATTTTTCAAAAATTCGAAATTTTCAAAGAAAACTTGTTAATCTTTTCAACAACCTGTGCCACAGCTTTGATAGAAATTTTCAACATTGCATTAAAGTATGTTCCCCAATAGACCTGCCCATGCCTCAAGGTTTTCAGAAAATTCTTTGTAAATGTGGAAAAATGGGTTGTCTTTTAAAAAGGACGCCAGGATGCTTAAAGTTGATGAAAAAATACGAAAGTAGAGACTGAAATGGAAGATGCGCATAATCAGTTAAAGTATGTAAAATAAAATTTTCTTTACATTTCAAAAATCTTATTCTGTTTATATACACATATACATAATTGGAATAATAAATTGTTTTTGATGAAATAGTTAAATATATTTAACACTAATTAATGTTATTGAAGATTTCAAAGATTGGTTGAAGATATATAGAATATATATGAAGACCTAATGAAATGTGAATTTGAACACATTGAAGAAAACTTATAGTTCCTTTTCGCTTATGAAAGTCTTGATTTGCTTTTATAACAACAGTCCAAATATATTCATACTCTACCAACTTCTCTTAATTTCGTTTTTTTGATAGCTTTTAAACTCCATATCTGGATGAAATCTTTCACCTTCACTGTTTTTCTTTGTATGATCACTATTTTTGCTTAAGTTCGTCTAAATCCTAACAAATATGTGTACTTGTACTCTTAAACTCATTCGGTAACCCATTAAGCTATAATGAAATCTAAAACTATTGTTGCATAGGAGATGACTATATGGTTTCTAAGAAAATGATGTGAGACATTCATAAAGCTATACCAAGCAGCTTTTCGACCTCATCATTGGGTGAATTACATAAATTTTCATTGTTTTTTAAAAATTTCTAATATAGGCATCAACAAAAACCCCGGCTTTAACTTTTACATCTAAAGGTATCGGAAGGATTTTTTCCTAATATTTCAAAGGATTTAGAAAATATTCAAGATCTGTATTAAATTGTTTCATTAGATCGATTTTTATGTGCAAGGGGACCCACGTATGTCTTTTGGCTCCAATGAGAAGTACAATTTAATATTTTGAACTCAAACAGTAAAGTCTTCAGTTGTGGCCAGTCTTCTTTATATATATATAATAATTAGAAAATTTCATAAATTTTACGCAGTTAGCACAAATAGCTAGAAGAAAATTTTAACTCTACAATTTGCAATATTGTTTTAGTAATAACAAAATATATATATATATATATATATATATATATATATATGTATATATATATATATATATATATATACTGTGCACACAAAAATCCGAGCAAGAACAGATTATTGTTAAGTATTCCATAAATTATTGAAAGAAAATTAGGATTCAGTGAAAAGATATTTTTGCAAAAGCAGCCTTTTCAATGTTGTATCGTACGCAATGAATCTGTTTGCAGAACTCCTTTAGCAAATTTAAGGCATTGAAATAAATTTCTACAAGACAATTCTTAGCTATAGAATCTTATGATATAATTTCTTTAGTGCTTAGAAAAGTCAGTTTTTAATGTTTAGGAAAATAATTTGTTATCAACAGCAGATTGCCTGTGAGTCGAGAAATTTTAGGCCTAAAATTTTAGGCTTTTTGGCCAAACTAACCGCTTTATCTCAAATATATTTTACTGAATTGCAAATCGTTCATTTCCGAAAAATTGAATATATTAATCTGATATGATAATTTCAAAAGGCTTGTCTTTGTGTAATTTATACTATTTAGAATTACTGAGACTTTGTGACAATAAGATTTTCTTTGTTTGTAAAAAATATTAATTGAAGCTTGTTTGCTGCATGTATGAAGTGATTTATCAAATACCAGTAACTTAATTTCTAAAATCTAATTCATGGTATTTCCATTTTCTTGATTTACTGACATAATAATGAGGTAGATTTTACGAAATATATAACAAATATAATAATATTTTACAGTAAGCTAAATGGGCAATAAATAAAGTAACAGATAAACATTTTTAAAGAACAGGGGCTCAAATCCTCCTAGTCTCCAGGTATGTCGAATATGAAACAAAATTCGAGGAGAGTTTATTAAAATATTTTTAAAGAAACGCTCAATAAGAAAACGTTATATATAACTGCTTTCTGAGATATTATAAAATTCATGTTTTATTCTTGCAGAAACTTTTAATAGGCATTGATGTGTATGCTCTGCCATAGATATTAATGCTAAAGAAATTACATGAAGATTTCTAATTGAATTTTAACGCCATCTTATGTTTGTATTTGATATGTTTTTTGGAGAGTAGATGCTTAACATTTAAAAACGCCCATATGATCCTTACAAACTGCATTTCTCGCAGCGGTGTCATACCATGGGGCTGGGGCGTCTAGGCCTCCATACAATTTCTTAGAAAATATCAGAAATGGGCATACGACATAAAAATATTGTGTTTTTCATTACTTCATATGAACCTATGTTTCAAAAATTCTCTTTTTATTACTTAGGCATGAAAAAATTCGATCTTCAAATATATGTATCTTTAGTATGTAAATTTAGCCATAATCTCGCTTTTGTTACGATTTTGTTACAAACTGCAAATTTGGATAAGTGAGATAAAAATATTGAAAATATTTTACGATCTTTATTTTGTGCATGACCATCACAAATATGTATATTTTAGATTATATGCATGCAATGCCTTCTATAAACACGGCCAAGAACCTTGCAGCAAATTCTAAATAGTTAGAGTCCACGATAAATATTAGTGTTAATTCACGCTGCTTGGATGCGCATCCTACATTTTCGGTGCGTGTAATATGCTATCCAATCATCTTTTATATAAGTGGGTGCATTATCAAGATGATTAATTAGTTATCAGTAATTATTGTGTTAGCTTTCTGTGCAGTGTTGTGCTATCTTCGCTACGTTAACGTATAGAATAATGATTAACAAATGTGGCATGCCTAATTGCAAAATTGGCTATCGCTCAACACAGTTAAGATTATCAGTTTTCCACTTTCCGAAAAACAATAATTGAAGAAGGATTATGGATAAAAGCAGTCCGCCGGAAACTAGAATATTCTGTGCCACCACATTCAATGTTTGTGAGCGACACTTTCAGACACTGGAAATAAATAATTTTATTGAAATAATTTGAATAAATAATATTGAAATAATTTATTTTACCAACAAAAAATAAAAATAATTTATTTTTGGGAAAAAATAATTTCAAAATAATTGTGCTTTTCTGTCACTGAATATATGGTTCTTTTGCC
Organism: Hofstenia miamia; assembly: GCA_900660155.1. Lineage (NCBI taxonomy): Eukaryota > Metazoa > Xenacoelomorpha > Acoela > Hofsteniidae > Hofstenia > Hofstenia miamia. The sequence continues at coordinate 950,755 of CABFPE010000144.1, read as the reverse complement.
TGCCTGGGAGGCCCACATCGCAAAAACATGACACCCATGCATTTGGAAATCGTCATGTTCTTGAAAGTTAACAGGCGATTTTGGGATTCCTCAGTGCTGGATTTGGTTATCAATAAAGAAACTGCTGAGTAACTGTTGAAAATCATTGAATAATGTTTTTATCTTGTGTGCTGTAATTTTGAAAATAATTGCAAAAAAAAATAATAATAATTGCAATTATTTATTTTTTGTTCTTAAAATAAAAATAATTTATTTTTGGTTCAAAATATATTTCAATAAATTATTTCCAGTGTCTGGACAAGTTAGCCCTGTATTATTACGACGTCATCTGGCAAGAAAAGGCTGAATCCCAAGATGTCTTGCTTCCCAACTGTATTTGATTTTGCTCAAAGTCAGCAAGTGAGATATAATACACTTCAAAAGCAGGATTTAAATGGGAATTTTAAAAATATTTCCAAATAAGTTAAGCCTATTGGTTGGAAATATGATCGTTTTGATAATTCCATTAGAATTTATAGAATTACAGAACCAATTCCTGTTGTAAAGTATAGTCTTGAGCGTCATTTTGGACGTTATCGTCAAATTATTGATGGCAGATTTTTGGAAGGACTTCAGGAAATTAAGCTTTCTGAAAGAATAATTAATCTAAAATCTATTCTGATGCAACGTGATGTTTCCAATCTTAAACACGTTTTGCAAAAACCTATATTTTAGATCAACCAATTTAGCTTTCGGATGGCACTTCCGATTTAAAATCAACAGAAATTGAAATTTGTTGTTACACGGCTTTTGAAGAATCCTGCAATATCAAGTTGTTTCAATTGCCATGAAGTTTTAGATTCAAGTTCTGATGCAGATGACGGTTTATATTACAAATATTTGCAGGATTTGAATAGAGGTGGCATAAAAATTCCATTAGTGCAATTAGTTGATGTTGTCCTTCGCTACATGAAGTTTTTGGAAGTTATTTTTTAAAGAAATCTACAAGACTTTTTCAAACAATTTGCGAATGGGTTGTATTAACCTTCTTCTTCAGCATGCAGATTTTTATTGTATTTCAATTTGCATTGATTCGCTGTAACATGTTTTCTAATAACATGCAAAAATTGCTTCGTTTTTTCTATATTGACGTGTACATGTAATTATATATATATATATAT
>CABFPE010000144.1:906168-921587 GCA_900660155.1 Hofstenia miamia | reverse complement strand
TTATATATATATATATATATATATATATATATTATAGATTAACGGCATGAGTTGCTGAAATGCGTGATTAATGAAATCGCATACAGTCCAAAGCGGTATCCATTTATAAATTTACCAAGGCTATTGCACCATCATTTGCCATTGTCGAAAGATTATTTAGTAACTCTGGTATTGTGTTGTCAAAGTTGCGGTTGCAGATGGAAATAAAAACGCTTGAAACTATATTGATGATACACTACAAATACAAATGTTTGTTTGCTGCACATATTTATAATAGCAAACAATTGCCCTGTTAGGTTATGTACAATATTTATTTCAATATTATGTACAATATTTACCGTGCAAAGCATGCAGAAGAATTTTGCCAGTAACCAAGTGTAAATATTTTGAAAATTGGCTGAGAAAATTGCATTGTTGTGCCCAAAGAACGGTGATTACTTTAGGGTCAAAACTTGTAATGTGCAGCTCCACAAGAGTGCAGTTGTGCAGTCTATTGATCTTCTGCACAAATCTGTACAAGCCTGCAGCTGCAAGAATTTGCACACTTGAGCCTGAATATAATACCGTCTCATCCAGTTCTATAGATGTCGCTCAGCCGGCTGCGCTGCCGCCCCCGGTAGTAGTGGGCTGAAGGAGGCGCCCACCTTTACAAATAACTAGGCACTTTAAAAACATTCATTATTTTCCAATAAATACATGAAACTCAACTCGACACTACGAATCCCGTTCCTCGAAACCAACTTAATATTAGTTTGAATGTCATCTTTTTTTCTCTAGTTTTGCCACTAATATCAAAGATCGTTCGCTATTTATCTCAGATTGATTTCTCATATTAAGTTGAACATATATATTTTTGTACATTAAAACAGGCTTGCTCAACATGTAGCACAGTTATATATACTTTAAGCTAACGTATATTTTTGGTAGTAGAGTCAGGACGCCACTGGAAAATAGCGCAGGACATATCTTGTAAAATTTTTTCCACCGTAAAAAAAACGTCACCACTAAACACCGCAATGTCCGTTATTTTACTGCAAACCCTGTCAAAAAATGAAATTTTAAAGAACTAGATCGCAAAAATAGCGGATTTTATCTTCGTAAGAAAAGATAGATATTTTTGAAATGTTTCTTAGCGTAATGGATCATTCGTACTAAAGCTTAAATACAAAGTCTTAGGTATTTTGTCGTTCAATTTGATTAGGGTAGCATCAAATTTTCCATGAAATATGTAAAAATTACTTTTAATATTTTGTTGGTGAAATCTTTTAGTTTTGCTTCTAAAACAGTATTTTGAGAAATACTCAGAGATTTTAAATCCTAAAACAAAACATGTTATCTGTATAACTTCTATGCCACATCAAGTTGTTTTAATTCTACCACTAACCACCGCAATTGTATAATCGCACCGCAATAATTTCTAGACCCTACCCTAACCACACCACGATGTGAAATATATTTAAAAGATAGCCACATCTAAAATACATAAATTCTATAAATTTAATATTTGGATGCTTTAAAATGACTTTTTTCAGAATGCTAAAAGAGGAGTTGAGAATGCGTAGATGAAGACGAACTTCAATTAAATATCAAGTGTTGTGTGCTCCTTTTATTGCATAAAAAACCTTCAAGAGCTTTAGAAAAGAACCATAATATGTCTTTCAAGTGTCCTTTAAATGTTTTTTCACAGCTTAATGCATTTCATTATCCTAATGTATTTAGCTAATGCATGTTCCCAGAAGACTATATTCATGAAGTAACAAATTTTATAAAACAAACCATTCATATATTATAGTCAAAATAGTTCTGTGAGTGTTTTAGAACTACATCCACCCTTCAAAAATAGTTTTATACCCGTCTCCAAAATCCTTACGTGCTCCCGCCCGTACGCGAAAATAAAATTTTGTTTACTGCTATTAATCAATTTAAAATTTTTTAGGAACATTCCGAACATAATTCACATTCATAATGTGTCAATTTTTCAAAATTTAAATTATAATTGACTTTTGAAAAAAGTCATACTTAAAATACACATGTGGAATGAGAAGCATTCCCGTGCTCGATAATAATCATGCGCACCGACACGTATCCACGGGTAGGGGCCGGTAAATCCGGTTCGGTACTCGTTGATAGTACCCATATTTTCGCACATCATTAAATTCAAATCAGATTTAATAATGAAATATTTTGATTTCAGATTGTTTCAGCAATTAACTTCTTTACCAACAATAGGTGTAGCGCGTATCAATTTTATATTTAACGGGAAAAAATCGTACAAAGACCGCTAATAGTCATTTTTCAGCATAAATCTTCAATGTTGTGTGAGCTTTAAAATCATAGTATTTTGATGCAATCATTACTGAGACAATGTAAATGCGACTACTATTAACACTAACATTTAGTCTTTTTCGAACCGAAGCCCAAATTCTTTTTGATTAATAATCCATGCATCATAAACTAAGTCTAATGTTTTAATCTTCATAGATGTTGGTAATCCTATTGAATTCTACAATTGAAGATTTTGCTTATTTTTGTAAAAAACTTTGATGTGAATAATTATGGTGATAATCCAAAATTTGCAAACTTGTAATATTTGTTGTCTTATTTCTAAAATATTTAAGCATTTTAACTTTTATCTACATGTATGTTTGTTTTTAAACTTATCTTAAAAGATACAAAGTTTTTAATTGTACAAGTTTTCAAAGAAGAACATTTATGCAAAGAAGGAGGCGGGGCAGTTTGGAACGCTTTTTATATATAGTAGTCTTTTCAAGGCTTAAGACAAAATGAATTTTGATAAAAATCGGATAAGGAAAGTAGTCTGCGGAAGGTAAATCTTAAATATTTGAAGCCAGTAACAAAAATTGGTTTCATTAAGAAGTAAACCATCATTGGAAACTCTTTTTCTAACAAAAATTGAATGCATTTCAAATGTTCCATTTATCAAGTAATTTCTAAGACATTGATAATCCCAAATAAATCTGTCCAATGTGGATGCATTGAATGGAATTACTAATTTTGGGATACAGTTAAATAAGCGAAATCAATTTTCTTAGCATTCAAATTCTAAATTTATTGAAAAAATTTATATTAATGCATTTTATCATTTGATGTTGGAATACTCAGGTCAAGAATTTAATTTTCATGCAGAGAATATTACGATCATTTTTGAAAAATTTTCATTTTATAGATAAGAGCTAATTAAACAATATGTTGCATTTAAAATTGTTATTGTTATATTAACAAGAAACAAAGAAAAACCAAACAAAATGAGGCAATCCTAGCTTCACTATTTATTGTCGTTGTTTCAACAGAAATGGTCATGACGTCGAGCAGAGTAAGGCAGGGCTTATGCCGAGCTACGAACATTGCACATAAATCTACCAAAATGCATTGAATGATAAATAATATACAAGCAATGTCGTCAAAAATGTAATTTCCATTTTGAAATTTTACATTAAAATCACACATTCCTTTTAATCTCAAATTAGATTTCAGAGTGTAAATGTCTAACATCCCGAAAAATTATTGAAATGTTTTTATCAAGCATTTTAAAATTGGTTTAAAATGAACAAAATTGGCATTAATTTTTGCCGATATTTTCATTACTAAAATACATATAAATATATATTTCTTAATTCAATGCCTCTTTTTTCCGGTTCAGTGAATGTATTAAGCATTTTAAATTAGCTAAGGATTTAATATTGATAGCCAAAAGTTTAAGTTTAAGTAGAGTTTAAACGGCTTGCGATACAGGACGTCGGCAGTTCAAGATCCAATTTAGATTACGATACTGACCATACGGCAGTATGAGGATTAATGTGCTAAAATATGCAAAACTGTAAGGGGAATTCTCGCCCTGTACACATATATTAAGCATTTGTTCTACTCCCTGTAGGGTTAAGCAATATTTAATTGATATTGCAATAATTAGAATCCGATTAATCTATTGAATGCTTTAGAAAAAAGAAACATTCCAATAATTTGCAATGATTTAAGGTTCACTGAAAACGTTCTCATGAGCATTAAGGGATGAGAATCTTGCTGAAGCATATACTCAAGTCACGATTCGAGAATCATTATTGTTTTGCTTAGCAATTTAACATCGTATTGGTTTTTGAGAGTGCACTGCACAATTTAATGACCGAAAAATATATTATACTTCCACAACCGAATTCACTTTTTTTGAAAACTGAAGGCATAGCATGAACCTTATTTCATACCATTGTTATCCTCTGTCAGACACCTGATATTGCTATTTCAAACCTAAAAAAAATTAAACAATGATCACAGCTTTTACGTAAGGTATTTAAAGCAGAACGAAATTTGCTCTCAGTGATTATGATTACTGGCAACATTTAACTGTTATTTTTTGAGAACAATTTCTTCTTAGTGCTAACAGATGTATGAAGCACTCATAACCTTGGTTGTTATCTCACAACTCTGATGTTCCTTTTAAATGTGTTTATACTTTCGGTTGGGTTTTTACACAACACAAAACATGTTAATTTACTATGATTTTTATCTTTTATTTTCATTCGAACTATTGCCAAAAAAGAAACCAGCAATGAGAATTTTGAATGAAATGTTTATGAAATTATATTTTGAACACGTTTTCTGTATTTTTACTTGTAGTGAAATCAGGGGCGTATTTAGGGGGGGCTCTGCACTTGCCAATTTCAACTCATTTTCACACGATCTGATCGATATATTGATGAACAGTCTTTTTGTTTGACATAAAGTGAAAAAAGTAGTATTTCATGTTATTCTTATTAACTCTGTCTGTCTTTTTGGTTTATTTATCATGTGTGCACGGGCGTGGAGGGCATTATGCTAAGAGGGTGAAAAAATTACATGGGCCTATATGTATCTGATAAGAATTGGGCCTCTCCCTTCTAAAATTTATCGATACGCGCCCGAGTGAAATATGGTGAATTACAAACCAATGCTAATAAAAACTATAGAGAAATATAGTATTAAATTCAAATTATGGCAAGTTGCAAAATGTAACTAAAGATATTTTGTTGAAGCACAGTCTTAATACGAAATAATCCCCAGTCCTGTTCTTTCCTCTGTTAACAGGAGTTGAAGTCTAAAATGAACCTGCGGTGGGCTAGGAGTCCACTGAACTACTGGAAACATAAGCTGAAATTAAAAAAAACCAATTACGCAACAGTTGCAGTGAATACTACGTAATTTCTTAAGCAAAGTTTTGAAAGTGAGCACATTTTATTAGAAGTTTCTAACATACCTAACTTTAGTATAGCATGCCGTAACATTGTACAAAATTTCTAAACAAGCGTCCTAAAATCTGCCCAATTGGAATATAGTTGATTGTGCATGATTCAGGTTTGAAAAGGATTAGGCCTAAATTTTTGTTGTAATTTTTAAGGGATAAGAGAGAAGGAAATTTCTGAAGATCATCCTACTACAAAAAAGTTAGGATCAGCCTGTGTTCGAATTTTTCCCTCACCTACCGAACCACATAAGTCATTAACAAACCTTAGTAATTGCTGCAATTCACCTTTAGTATTTTATAACATAGACATTCATTATGCTTTTTACGTTTGCTACATTGAAATATTTTAAAAAATGACACTGAAAAGTAGATATATTAAATAGTGAACCTCAAATTCAATTGTTGAGTTTAGTTAAGATCAACTTTGCTGTTTTAGTTGCATGTGGAAAAGCGCAGTGTCTTAAATTCCCCTAGAAATGTTTTTTCAAATATTTATAAAATCTTTAAAATAATTAATTTATCAACTACTTTATATGCAACTATGCTAATATATATATATATATATATATGGCAGAATGAACAAAAACTAATAATGGAAACAAAAATTGAACATTAATGGTCCATGAATCACTAATGGTTGGGTTTGCTCTAAAACATTCCATATTTTCAGCCTCCAACGTTAAGAAATACTTACTACACAAATGTGACAAAAATCAGCTATCTACAGTGCCTAGTTATTTGAAGAAAGTTGAAATTTTAAAAGAATCCGGAAATGTTCTTTAGCTAACTTCCCTTCATGAAGAAAGAAGACGAAATTTCGCAACTGACTGGTGAACTACAATTTTCCTGATTGTTTTCTCACAGACAAAAATCTTTCAAATATACTGCAGAGTTAAATTTTTTTACTTCAAGAACGGCAAAGATCCAGTTTAAAGACGGCCGAATTCATGCCAAGAATAATGGGCTGTGGAGCACTTTCATACCGAGCATTTTATTTGAAAATTTTTTGACGCATTGGGAATGATAAACAGTCAAAAAATATTGCCAAATAATACATGATTTTACCAGTTATCCAAACTTTCTTTTCCTGGATTATGCAACAAGATTATGCGACGCCTCACACTGCATGAATAACCTAAGAATAGTTCGCCCAATATAATATTAAGTTCTTCAGTGGCCACCAAATTCACCCGATCTTAACTCAATACAAAATGTTTGGCAGATATTGAAAGACTATGCGAAAAAAGAAGCCAGAAAATCTGGCAGAATTAAGTCGATATATCCTGGAATCGCAAAACTAAATTTTTGAAAGCGTAATTTATAATTTGATGAACTCAAAAACCTACTAGGTTATCACGAAATCTTGAGAAAATAGGAAATTATTAGACTAAACGGAAACTACATGGTAACTACAGGAAAGTGGCGGGTCCATTTGTGTCATTTTTGTTATATATTTAAGTTTTTGAAGTAATTGAAATTTTCGTTTTTTAATTGACCTATATAATAAATTAACCATTCAGGGTTGACGAAGTCCAACACAATGTCAGAATAACCTGATAAAAATGGAGTAGATTCTAAGATAGATTCTAACCTAACGCTTAATAGGAAGTCTGAAACAACACACATTGTCTTACTTGTTTCAACAGTTTGTTGTTATATATTATTACCTATGTAAATCAACATTTATTTGTGAAAAATATATTCTCATAAATAGAAATATTTTTTATAATATATATATATATATATATTTATATATATATACATGATATATAATCTGTTATATTCTAGAGAATTACACCTTGTGATTGAACGATCTAATACAGAGTAGCAAGCGGTTCTAATTTTCAGAAAACTAACCGAACCAAAACCGTTTAGAAGGAAACCTTACCGAACCACACTGCTTAAGGCTAATAACTTGAACCAATTCAAAACCGAAAAAACTGCACAAAAAATATGTAAAGAGTAAAATGGAAAATTTGTTTTAATATTCACTTATAAAACTTAAATCCTTTCAAATCGTCTTTAATATTCATTCATAAATTCGGAAAACTTCATAACTTTCAATGAATTCTAAGTCATTGACAAATTGCGGAATTTTGTAAATGTCGATGTATTTTAATTTAAGCACAATGCCGCAGTTAGGTCATTTTAAAATTTCTAACAGCTTTATGCCGTTTGCAAATCAGATATTACAAGTAGAAACCCAACCGAACCGAAACAAACCGATCCGAATCGTTTATTATCCGAGTCGCTTGCAGCTCTGATCTGATACTGCATAACGCAATTTTCAAACAATTTGATATTCTTTATATATCAATTCTTTCATCACTTTAATCAGCTATGCCTTTTTCAGTGAATTTAAATTGTGAACGCTTCAATTGGTTTAGGTAGAAAATTTTGTATAATAGTTAAAATAATAAAACTAAGAGTACCATTATCAATCACAATTGTTTACATTGCTATGGCACTTAACCTCAATAAACATTGAAAAATAACACTAACAAAACAAATAAATATATTTAAAATTTTTCCGCTAAAGCCAAATATGATTACTCTTCTAGTAAGATGTATCCCCAGCTTGCCGGTAATCGGGTCCATCTCTGCAACAACTTTTTTTAAGTAAACGCTTTATTGGATCATGGACAGTGATACTGATGTGTCATGTGGCACATGTCCAGCTCTGATCTTGATCATTATTGAACAATTGCTTGTTTTAAGATGTCTTTGTGTTCTATCTTTGCAGGTAATTTCTTCAATTACTTATTTTTATTAAGTGGATTGAGATGAATCATCAAGACATCCCAAAAGTCGTTTTAAGCCACGTGACGTAGGTTTTCAATGGTACATGCATTTGAATTCTATGTTTCAACAAATATCAGGTACATTATGTGAAGAAATTGTTTTTTTCTAATTCTTTGTAAATTTAAATTTTTTTAATTGAGCCTTGCAAAAATTTTACGACTTTCCGGTAAAAATGTTGCTTTGGTTTTCAGATACTTTTATTGAAAATGTTAAACTTTGAATATTCTAGATTATTCCAATAAATAAGTATATGTATATTTAAAACTAGAAACGTTTTGAGTAAGTTTAAGAACATCTATAATTTATAGATTTTTTCTAAATTAAGAGAAATTATAGTTTCTATAGTTTACCAAATTTATACAATTTCAAAACTAAAATATCAATTGATTTTTTAATTTATCTTGGTAAAAAAACATTGGGGCAACAGTGACCTTTTGGTATTTAGAGACGCTGTTCTTTCCTCCAAACCTGCTATTCATTTAATATTTGATAACACGATACCTGAAAACACTACTATTAATAATTAACAGTTTGAATCTGTTTAGTTGGACAATGTTTGGGGTACCTTTAAGGCCCTACAGATATTATTGAATAATGCAAACAGTTTATGGCTTAAATTAGTATGAGAAAGTTTGTTGCACATAAGAATGTCTTCACATCGTCAGATGATGATGCAGCATCACTGATATTTCGTTTTCGTAGTTCCTTTTGAGGGCCGATACTTTCACCATACCCAACAAATTTCGCCATCATAAGCAACTCATTGTGTCTTACGCAAATTTCTTAGGCATGGCCAAGATAGGAAACTGACTGAACGCAGAGCAAGGGCTGTTACCCCTACCCGACCCGCGTGCGCCACGGACTGGATGGAGTTGAAAAAAAATATTCTTCTGGAATCCTGGCTGAAGTGAGGGCCTTAAATTTCAACTGATCTTGCAAAACTGCATGCTTTAATTAATTTCCATTTATATTATTATTAGTTTGTATTACGAACCGCTTCTAACTTTGGTATGGGACGAATATTGTCTACAAATGTAAATAATAAGTAATGATGAGCATAATTTTGAAATTACATGTTTTTTACACAGCAACAACCGAAAAATTCATATGCGAGTATCAAGTTATGACCATTTTCAGGAATTTTTAGTATTTATCTCAAGTAATATACAAATGGGTAAATAAAAATTGAAAACTACGTCAGATTAACCCTTCAACAGATCTGAGTATAGAAACTATAAAAACACAGTAAAATCTAAACTAGTCTCAAAAATGAGGTTGAGAACTTATTCTAAAAGATATGGTGTTGCTTGGTTTCATTTGATATGGTTCTGATAATGATGACAAAATTCAGTAGTTCTAAAATTGTACCGAAGAATCCAATGACATTTTTCAATTATTTTTAGAATTTTACTGAATAAATGCATTCCACAAAATGAGTGGTGTATTGTACTATGGCCTTGGGATACCTTGAGAAAAATATTTTCAGCAATATGCACTGATCATGAACAGTGCAATGTAAAATTTAATGATTATTTTGTCCATATCTAGCTATTGAACAGAATTTTTCCTGATCTCGCAGTTGGAAAGTTTCGCGGCCCATGCCCCACTCAATCAATAGTTGCAGGGCAGGACATCCAAGCTAGCTTTATCTCATTAACCTATTTCTATATGAAATACAAGTAGGCATTTTGCAACACCTTATATATATATATATATATATTCGCATAGAGAAAGGAAAGCTGTTCAATTTTCAAAATGCAGTTTAATGGTTGAATATCCGTCTGCAACAGAATTTCGCAAACTAATTATTTTTGCAATATTTTATTCATTTTGGAGCATTAGTAGATAAAATTTGGGGTGAACTGGAACTATGCCATGTTCAGAATAGCCATTGACAATGTCTCTATCATTAGACTTTGTTTCAAATTTCTTTATCGATTACCAAATCCTACTATATAGAAAGCCGTGAAGTCACTTATTCTAGAATACTTTCCTAGAAAAGGCTATCCGTTCATATAATTTAAGTTGTGAATATTGTCTAGCTCACGCAATTTTTCAAGATGCAAGAGTCAATTGACTTAGGGTGAATATCTGGGGTACTAAAAGTCCCCCAAACCGTCCCGATAAAATTAACGTGCTTTAGGAATAACTCAGGGAGTTCCACTGTCTGGTATGCTGCTTACATACTTTACAGATGATATTTGTTCAGAACGAATTACATATACCACAAAACAAAAATTATAAAGTATTCTGAAGATATTTGTATCACAGGAGAAATCTAAGTTCATCATGTGAATTTAATGAAATTTGTTTTGAAAAAAATTGAAGGATGTAATACAGTTATCCGAAAAAAAAACAACTATGTTATAAATGAAAAGAACTCTGTGATCTTATGTTGTGCTCATTTTAACATTAAAAATCCAAAATTGTTATCAGTGATGAATAATAATATTTGTTGCAAAACTATAGAATTTCTATCAATAGATGAAACCAATTATCTCGGAATAAAGCTAAGGAAAAATTTGAATTTCGATGATTATGTAAAAATGATTGTTCTAAAAGCACATCTATGTATTCTATCAATGTCGCTTTTCATTGAATATTTATCAGCTGCTAAAATGGATGTTCAACTATATACGTATATGCATCAGTAGCATGGCAGTAGGAATCACTGAAGGGAATCGTAAGGATCTTAAAAACCTATAGAATTATTTTCCAAATTATCAAAATAGTAAAATGTGTTCTCATTCAATCTGTTAATAATGCTCATCATGAACTATTTAAAAGAATACGTAACGTGCCTATAGAAAGACAAAAACTACCCACTGCATGAACAAATGCAAAATTGGCAGTTCCTAACTGTATTAATAGTGGAACTCTCCCCCGGTTTCCTTAGAAAATTTCCAAATTCTCTTTTTATATGATATTTTTTATTATTTACGGGAAGTATTGTATTAATAACAATTTAACTTTTTTCTTAAATTGTTTAAAAATTTTTTTCAATTCTTACTGAACATACTAGAGAATTCCAAAGTTTGGTTATTGTACTGCAAATGGGCTTGCTAATTGATCTTTGGTAAGAATAGTATTGTTTCGATCTTTCAGCTTAATGTAATCATTTAAGAATAAAAGCGAAGGTTGACCCTGAATAAATTTAAACAAAATCATTAATGCATGTGATTGAATTTGATAGAAAAGAGTTAAACTTTTTGTACTTGTTTCGAAACTCAGTCGCAGTATCATATTTTCTAGCAAAATTCAGAATTTGTATGGCTCCATTGTACGATTGCTTTTGGCAGGTAGATGTAATAAAAGGAATGAGCAGTATTGTACGTGCGATATGCAAAATGCATTTATTATTCGAGTACGGTATACTTCACCAAAAGCATCGTAGATGATATAAGTATTGGATGTTAAAAAAATTTTTTTCTGATTTTATCTAAAAGAAACTCGGCAAATTTTAATTCATTATCAATTTGAACACCTAAATAATTAACTGAATTTGTTTGTTTAAAGTTTTCTCCACCGACTCTTAATTCAATATCTCTATTTATAGTTGTAAGTTGATTAGGTGAAAAAACAATAAATTGTGTTTCAACTATATTAATTTTTAGGTGGTTATCTTTGAAAAATGTTGTTCCTAATTTTTCAATGTTTGATTGCAGGATTTTAGCAGCAATGAATGCATTTTTATCTTTTGTTAGTACACAGGCATCATCGGCGTACTGATAGATTTCACAATTTTTAACGTTTGCTGATATATCATTGACATATAATGCAAATATAATTGGCCCTAAAACTGTGCCTTGTGGCACTCCCCGATCTGTATAGAGGTATGTAGATTTTTCTCCATTTAGCACAACTCTCTGCTTCATATGTTTAAGAAAATTATTGATAAATTTAATTGCATTCTCATGAAATCCATAGCTGGCTAATAATAATAATAATAATAATAATAATAATAATAATAATAATAATGCTTATATATATATAACTTATTTGTTAGTCTTGTTTTCATTGATTGAAAAATTTTTTTAATGGTTCAGAATAATAGGCACACTTATACATGATAGAAAATACCGCGAATTTTTAAGGGCAATGTTCATGATGAAGACCTTGAAATTTATGATTGAGATGAGAGTTTTCACTTTGTGAGTTCATCCAATATCTATATCAAAAACCATCAAAACTTGGCAATGGGTTAGCGTAATAATGATAATTTTTTCATCACTTTTTTGTCTCATAAATTATTGGCAAGTAATGCTACTGTATTTGATGAAGTATTTAAAAACCGGTTAGAATTCTGAATGAATTGAAGCAGGGAAACAGAAGCCATTGCATGCGTCTATATCTATATACCTCCTCAACCAAATGATTATAAAATAATATAAGGCCAAAAAAATAAAATAGGATTCTTTTTTTATTCCATGCCTAAAATTATAATACTTGATTTAGTTGACTCAAAGAACTCGGAAATTATGGTTTGATCCGGCCAGATTGGTTTTTTTCAATTTAAGCTTTAACGTAATCAAGTTGATTGCTCTTGGCTTCATTGATGCTGTTAAACATTTTTCTCCAAGCGTCTTAAGAATTCTGAAAATCCTTAGATATAGGCTAATCTATGAGTAAATGTGATCCCTGCCGCGTTGACATTTTGTGCTCAGAAACATTCCTGTACTTAAGCACGTGAAATTAGAACCATTTCCAATGAAACATTCGATGTATTAATAACCTTCAAATTCTCTCTACACCTAATGTTCAGACGGTTTTGAGTTCTAAAGCCCATGGGAACAGCAATTGACATGAACAATTTTTATTTCAATGAATAGAACACCCGGATTCCATGCATGCGCGCCAGTTCTAAGGTCGTTAATGTAAGGTTGTGCGACTAGGCGCGAATTTAGGATTAATGAGAAGGAAGAGAGAATTCTCTAGACTGTGGTGTTCACAGATTTTAGATATCTTCATCTTCTTGAGCTATATGCCCATAACAATTTTTGAAGAAACTATAAAAGTTTGTAAGTAATCGGTGCAAAGATATTTTGTCCTTAAGGGCTGATATTAGACTTGCAGATTAATGGGGATAGGAGTTGTGTAAGCAAGAATCATATGCATCTGTTACCATTTCAAGGGATTTAATGAACTAGTTCGCATGAAAAACATCCCACCAAAAAACAAACAACATGACACCTGTATCAAAGCAGATAAAACTAGAACAACTTGTTACAATTGCCGCAAAACTTTGGTTGTCCATTCTCAAAAAGTGCTTGTAACTTTGATTTCAATAAAATATTAATATCGGTCATTTTGTCTCTTAAAACACGATATTTATTTTATATACATAGTACCGGTCAATTGACCGCTTGGACCATGACCATATAAAAGTATATTTCTGAACTCTAATGATCTCCATTGTGCTGTATATTTCACACAATGAATAGCACATAAAATTTTTAAAGTCAATAAATTCCAGGCCAAACTAACATAAATTGAACCAAGGACTGGGCAAATAGAAGTGACAACCGGTCCATTGAACAGTATGTGCTTCCTATGGGTAAGGAAACGGTATCACTGCATTCCATTTACGCCGGATCAATGAATATATATCTTGCCTCTTGCATTCAAATTGACCTAAAAAATTGCATAAATATTTTAATAAAGTTAAACATTAATTCTAAATAGTAATGTTATAATACTTGCAATTTCAGCTAAGCCTTTTTATATAAGATGTGGCACATGACGGGAAGAATTATATGGCGGAACTCTTCATTATAATTAACAAAGATGATGGATTCTTTTGATTTACACTGGCCATATTTGGCATATGGGCAATTTGCGTCTAAGGCCGCGCCCAAACGATATAACTTTTGTTGTTAAACCAATTAAGATAAGAAACCACATTGGAGGAATTCAAATTATTTCAAAATTATCCTATCATATTGCTTGATATAATTGGTTTAGCAACGAAAGTTGTATTATTTGCGCCCTACCTAACAGAAGAAAATAAATGAATACTGTGTAAACAAAAATGCGAAAAGAAGATTGTTTGTGTCGTTGATTGATACTTTGAAACTTTAAAAAACAGGTAATAAATTTATGAAGGAAATGCTATCATCACTGTTATTATGTAAATATTGACATTTTGATGTTTTGTAATGTCGCATCAATTTTAATGCAACGTTTGCTGTGTGTACAAATTTTAATGAATTTATCCTCTAGTTTCGGAGACATTTGATACGTAAACTTTTATTAGATTTTGTCCTTGTATAAGCAATAAACTAGTAAAAATTTATTTTAGGGAGCCCTTTGCCAGTGACGAGGGAGAAAAACTAAATGACTGTAAATAACACCAAGAAGTTAAAAATCAAATGAAAAAATTACTATGTATATATATAGTAATGTTT
Source organism: Hofstenia miamia (assembly GCA_900660155.1). NCBI lineage: Eukaryota > Metazoa > Xenacoelomorpha > Acoela > Hofsteniidae > Hofstenia > Hofstenia miamia. Next base: position 907,145 of record CABFPE010000144.1, on the reverse strand, counting down.
TTCATTGCTCCTAATGATGAAATTTTCTGTAAAATATTAGAACTTAAAAGAATGTTTTAAAGAGTGATCATCAGTTGAAAATTTCTATCAAATAAAGTTTGTGTGAAAATATATGGAAAGTGTATCGCTTGTAGATTAAATGGTTTATCGTTTTTAAATTATCTAAAAATTCTTTAAATTTGTATGCAATAATATAATATGTAATGATTTGGAATAAATGCAATTTCATTGGCTAAGATTAACATAAGTATAGAATAAAATTTTGAATTTTTCATTTTCCAACAATAGTAAGTATGATATGCATATTTTTTTGCGCATAGGAATTATTTACAGAACCATCGGTAATTATTTTTTGCTCTTAGGCTTAATAAAAGGCTTCCTCTAAATTGCGAAGCTTACCATTTTTTCATTACTTTCTTTATTTTTTCATGTTTCAGAAATACAAACTGAAAACTATTTACTGGTGATTTTATGTTTAGTATATTTTAGGGTGACTATAAGTCTAGTTTAAATGTTTTAGATCTTTATTTTTGCCTGCTTTTGTCTATTTCAAAATATAATATTGATGTGCTCTATTTTTTAATTCTTAAGTAACTTTATTAAAATTTTCAGCTAATAGTATTTTCATAAATTGCTTTTCAATGAAAATACATGAACACAGTCGCTTATTTAACTTAAAACAATATTTTGAGTGACGTGAATGACTTTATTGCGCAAATTTTAGACAATCAATATTTATTCCGCCATATTTGCGTGTATTATTTCTATATTATAAGAGTCAAAGCAATATATTTGCAAAAAAGTTACAATTTTGAAACTACAAACCAAATATAAATGCATAATATATAATAATAATAATAATAATAATAATAATAATAATAATAATAGTCAAAGCAAATTTATTGCTTAATGTATACAAAATTCTACAAACTAACACATGACAAAAGAAAAATAAAATATAAGCAAATAAATTACTA
>CABFPE010000144.1:889691-904261 GCA_900660155.1 Hofstenia miamia | reverse complement strand
ATATATATATATATATATATATATATATATACTTATATGCCTTATTTTGAATTCGAAATGATTTTGAAATGGATAATTATAGTTTATAGATAGAAAACTTAGCAAATAATTTATTTATATCAATTTTTAATTTTTGACCTAAAATTCAAATATGTTTTATACAATTATGTACCCTCGACTTCATTAGATTTAAAATGTTTTCAATAAATTTGCTAAATTTAAAATTGACATGAAGAATTGTTTATTTATTTTAAGCAAGATTTATTGTTCGTCTGCCCAAGCGAATTTATTCAAACTGATGTTTCAGACATTTTACATTGATTTTCGAATGTTAGGAAAACTGGGAATTTTTTATTTTATTATTTTTGGAAAAGCATAGGAAATCTATATTTACAGTGCACTGAATGCATATAAATTTTTAAATTCTAATTGAGTCAATCTCTCGGTTTAAAATTACACATTGCTTATACATCTGCCAATAAATGAAAAATTTATTACACTTGTTCTTCAAAGAAATCCTCTATATTAATAGACTTTCCAGTATTAATTATAGATTGTTTAATCTTAAACAATTGGAAATCATATACATTTTAAAGTTGCTTATCACAGAGCAATTTGCAATGTCCAACCTTGCAAGAACGAATCATTTAGTAGAATTTGCCATCGTACACAAATATTCCACAACAGATCTTAATCAAAAATCACTAACTACTAAAAAATCTAAAAAATTGTTATGTTCCAATTTAATCTCAAAGGCACAAGCATTTTGAGACTACATACTTAACAGGTATTCTGACATGGCTATATTGTACCGCTTTAACTGTATATAAATGGTATTCGCACAATACAAATTAGCATATTTTCATTACCATTCAGTACTAAATTTAAAAATGCCATCTAGCGACAAAAAGTGCAAAAGCGCAAATTTGTTATACGATTAATTTGTTTTACAAGCAACTCCATTTTTGCGTTCAGTCACGGATTGCTTAATACCTAGATAAACTCAGTCACAATTTTTTAGGTTAGCAGTTGCTTAGGCATTCCATGTGATCCAGCTTTTACTCGATTTTGACAGCTTGATTTTGTGTAACATTATATGTTTATTTCTAATATATATTACGTAGTTCAAAATTGACTTAAGTTTTTAGTTTGATTTAGTGATTGTGTGTGTAGATTTGATTTATACTTAGGCTGTTGCTTACCTTACAGCATGTCCTACGCGATTAATTCCGCTTAACGCGATATTTGAGCCTCAGTTGCTCATATATAAGAGGTCTCAGTCTGAGCCATCTCTTAGCATATTTTGTGGGTTAATATCTGCTTCAGAGCAAAGCAGCTAAGCAACCAAGTTGCTTGTAAAAATAAAATATAAAATTCATTTTATTTAATGAATTTTTTTCTTAAGTGTAAATTTTATGTGCTTGGCGCTGCATAATAAAAACTGGGATGAGATGAAATGTAATAAATTTGGGCAAAATTTACACTAAATTTTTATGGGGATCAGAATTTTGGTATAAATCTATGAAGTGTTTTTCTTTGCGTCTTATACCGACATTGAAAATAAATTTTTTTATATAATAGACTCAGTAGCTCATAGTCTTAGGTAATACTCGTGCAAAATTACTTTATTGAACAATGTGTATGCATTTATAGATTTTATGTACATGCTTGATGGTACCTATCGAATTGTGTATGAACAGTTTTCTTCTATAATAATCTCAAAAACTTCATTTAGCTATCAGGTATATTAAAAATTGATTTTCCGTCATTTGTATTCAAGACAGTGAGTTACGTTTCTTCATTAATGCAATTCCTCTATCAACGGATCTTTTAACTGCTATACGAATAATTTGCAATGAAGGTTTGTAGCGGTTAGAACATCTTAACACTAGAGGCACTAAGCTATTTTAGTCCCTTAAAGAACTATACCATTCACTCAATCCAGTGTAGCAAAATCAATAAATTTAAATTATATATTTTAATATAAAACGAAGAGTGTTTATATTTATAGAAGTTAAACTCTTTTGCAATAACAAGGAGTTATTTTGCTGTTTACTTTTCAAAAACTGGTTTTCGGTGAGTACTTGCTGCTTTTAGTGTTAAGAAATTTGCTACTAGAAGATAACATAGATGAAAGGCCTGCTAAAATCTTCATCTCCCTCTAAATAAAATCGATTTGCAAAATTCCATTAAACATTATTTGATTTGGCTGCGTTTTTGATGAATGAAATTTAAAATTTGAAAGCATCTGCATTATATGAATCCAATATATACAGTAGCCACCACTAAGGCACCCACTTGTCCATATCTCTGCCAGGCAATAATTTGAGATTCTTAGCAGGTTAATTATTGGAATGCCATCAGAATTTAATGATCCGAATCCGATTTTATCCTAAAAAATTTAAGTGAATCACAAGCCGAAGATCACTCACAATTTAAACTTTGGAAAATTTCTTTGTTTCTTGACAAACTATGCAACCTCTAAAGAATAAATTTACTAGAGAACCGGAAATTCCGTTCTTTTAAAGAAACATGTCGTGGTATTACTTGAATGAATTGCAAAAATTGTCGAAATTCACTCAAAATTTTTAAAAATTTAATGGGAATTTTTTTAAGATATATAATACAATGCATGCTCCATTGGATTAATGCTACAACTGATATCTCCTAAATATTAATATATTTAGATCTTTTTTTGGCACAGTTGGGGCAGCACAATATCTGCTATTTATCATATGACGGCTTTGTCCATAGATCGTGCATTGGCGATTGGTATTCCAGTGTGGTTTAGACAATACAGCAAACCGAGATTGGCATACAAAACCAGCATCTTCATTGTGTTTTTATCATACTTAATTGTAACAGTTAATATTTATTTGTTTGATATTGTGAATGGAGAATGTAAATTCGCGATCCACCCGAAGTTTGTGTTTTGGTATATTCGTGTTATGTTTTTTGGAGTCATGTCCGCAGTGCCATTCTTGGTAATTTTTAGCACAAATGTATTCTTTATATACAAGCTTTGTAATCTTGAAAAAACTAATGAGGCCGAAAGGCGCTTAACCATTATGCTGTTAACTTCAAGTTTTGCATTTATTGTCTTGATTGGAACGTGTATGTTCCTGGGATTCATCATTTTTGCTGCCGTTCCAAACACTCTTCAAGACATTGTTTTCATTACTTTCTTGGAAAAATCTGCGGAGGTTTTTGCTATTGGCAATTCTTCAATGAACTTTATATTCTACTTTGTTAGTGGGCCCCTGTTTAGAAATGCGTTTTTTAAGCTTTTAAAATTCAATTTTCTATTTAATTTATAATACGAGCCAAAAAAAAAGTTTTATGATTTATAGTCGAATTTGAACATGTGTGTGCATTTATGGAAATGAATGTTGTATTTGCATTTGCAGCAACCATGTTGCAACTAAAATACTTTATATTTTTATCATTTTACGGCATTTTTTTATAAAATATGTGGAAAATCGTTGCGATTTTTGGAACTCATCTTTACATGGTTACTTTTTCGATTCGTGTATTTGGATTTTCAAGCATTATTCCTCAATTTCCTGCTGTGATTGACTGAAACATGAGGCAATGACAACCCAACGCAAAAGTTTTTGGATGGAATGTCATGATGATAAATTCAGTGCCAAAAACTATATTCCAATTTTGAAATGTCCTTCAAAACGAAAAGCTGAAATAACGAAAGTGTTCTGCACGTATCAATCTTCATGATTTTCATGAAAAATTATAAAATATCTGTAAAAATAAATTGACTATATATGTAGTTATATATTAAAATTTTGTGGTTTTAACGTGTTCTTATATATATAACACGAATATAAACATAATTTATTGCTCAAGACTGGATAGTTTTGATGAAGTAAATATGTGTTCATTTAAAACAGAATTTCTTATTGTAATTGCAAATCTCTTTTTTTTCGGCGAAAAAACAATGCCTATATTTTTATAAATGCCTATAGATATTGTATTAAGCGAATTTTACTATAATAGCGGAACTAATTCAACTGAAAAAACAAAGCAATTCAAAAACAGTCCATGACATTTTGGGAAAAGCAGTAGACTAAAATATATATTTGGCTCAATTTAAACAAATCACTTTACAAGATATTCCCTTAAAATATCCACGTTTTATAAGAGAGTTAAAGCAAATATATTGCATAAGTTAATAAAAATAACCACACACTAACACACAAACAAATACACACAAGCAAATATAAATATACAAAAAATATAATAATGATAAGAGTAATAAGAGTCAACGAAAATTTATCGCTGTAAATAACTAGTATAATGCTACAAACTATAAGCTTCATGTATTCACAAAATAATAATAATAATAATAATAATAATATATATAATATATATATATATATATATATGTATATAAATATGTAGCTTTCTGGAACTATACAAATTTTTATAATAATAACAATTGTTATTGCGCTGCTGATTACCTTCGACTTTTACAGTGGTGCTGTTAATAATTTTTTTACTGTTATAGTAGTGCCGATTACGTAGATTATTATTACGCCGCATATATATTTTTTCAGAAAAAAATGCAAATGCTGCTGATTGTAATTATCATTAGTAACTAAAATTTATATAAAATAAATTGCTTTTCTATGGTTTCTAACTAGTAACTAGTAGAGAGTGAGATCGTTAAATATTTCGAATCAATGTCAACGTGTTGGGTCGGGTCGGGTCGGTTCTGGTAGTAAATATTCCGATCGGGTTCGGGTCCATGCTTAACTCATATTTGCACTCATTATTAACTAGTTGTATTCATTTTGAAATTGATGAGTAAGACTTTTAGGTATATTTTTGAATAAGTCTTGATGGCGTAGCGAATAATGTTCAGATTGACTGTTGACTAGTTGTATTTGCTTCTAAAACATGTTGTGAATGTATTTTAGGTAAGACGTAGTTTGATATCTTTTCGTAAAATTCTTCACATGAGCCATTGTAAAAGCGTCAATGATAATTAATCAAATTGTTTCGTACTAATCCTTGTTCTAAATTAATTCAAAAGAACATTCTAGATGTAAGCTAAAACTTAGAAGTGAATGAAAGTTGTAGGAAGATGATCTGAGTATTATTTGCTGTGCAATCAACATTATATGTAGGTTATTCCGCACAAAAAAAATTAGTAGTTTACATTGGAAAAAAGTAGATTATTCAGCAAATAATACTCGGATTAATTCGGAACGGTTTTATTCGCTTTCAAACTAAATATTACATCTATAGTGTCTTCTTCAATTTATATTAACTATAGTCAAGCTACAATTTTGCTAAGACAGGCCGTGAAAAATGGGTACTTCAATAACTTATAAAAGCGGGTAAAGTATTCAAATATGCACATTCAGTGGCGTAGCAAGGGGGCCACGATGCCACGCCCCCTTTTGGCTGGTCAGCCATATACTATTTCGTGCGTTTTTAATCCGTCCTGCCCCATCATAATCACACTCTCTATTCCCGTCCTTCACTTAAGAATACTTGATGGCAAATTTCTACCTTTCTTCTTTTTTGGGTGGATTTAATTTTTTTGAGTCAAAATTCTTGATTTTGATTTATTTCAGTTTGTTTGAAAAAAAATGAATAACAGAAAAATAAATGTAGCAACAAGTTTTCTGCATAAAAGTGCTTCGTAATGAAATAAACGTTTAATATTAAACACGCTTTAGCTTAAAATACACAATTTTTTCTTAACCTTCTTTTTTCACAGGTGTCCCTACAGTGTATTTCTTTTCTGCCTGTAACACATGCCATACAAATTTAGTGTTCTTGTCCATTAACTAAGCTCTCTTGCTTCTTGCATGAACTAAAATCAGGCTAGTGTCTCCCTGCTTTTGCTTCTGGTCCTAGGGTATTTACTTTAAACAATATTTGAAGCAGCGTCACAGCCAAGGGTGAGAGATCACCAAGGATTTGTCGTAGTTTATTGAAGCATTCAATAGTGGGATAAATCAATTGAATCGGCGTATGTTCCAAAAAATAACGTGATACATGTAGAATATCAGAATAAAACAAATTTTCATAACCTTCAGCTTAACTACAGCTGTTTCTGGTGGTGCCTAAACAAAATATTATGCTTCCACCAACGAATTCACTTTCTGTATTGAAAGCATAACATTGATGTTATTTTGCACCATTGTTATTTTCTGTCACACACCTGATATCATGATGGCAAGCCTAAGGAAATTACAATGATCACAGCTTTTACATAAGATATCTATGGCAGAACCAAATTTGCCCTTAGTGATTATGATTACTGGCTACATCTTGTTTTCTAGAGCAACTTCTGCTTAGTGCTAACAAAATTATGAAGCATTAGTAAGCTTTTTGCAGAGTTGGACATAGTGTACTTGTGTAGCATAATCCATCGAAAAATACAACAAGAAAAAGAAAAAGCAACGGAAATAGAATATTAATTAAACATAAAACTCATTTATATCATTTTTGTATTTTTATGAATTAGCATCAGGTCACGTCATTTGAAAAATTCTAAAGCAAGTATTTGCTGCTTTAATACTTTTGACAAATCACGAGTGGACATTAAGCTCCACATTGATTTTAGCAAGCAGACATTTTCATGCAGAAATTATCTACATGGACTGCAGAAACAAAACAGCAACAGGTATTTGTTTAGGGTACAAATATGTTTGCAGTATTTTATATAAATATGTACAAAGTGAAACACATAGTTGATGGAGAATAAACTCTTTAGAAGTTCATTTATATTTATTTGGTTTGCTTAATTACTAACTAATGCGCAGCTAAGCATTCAGTGCATGTAGTGATTGAAAGGCTGTTGTGAGGGGAAACTGATATGGTGCCTTTATCTTCACATGCATCTAAGTTAAGTGTATGAATAGGGATTTTTACAAAATGCTTAGCTGGCTACGGATCTTGCATTTCTACATGTAGTAATGAATTCACAATAAGGCTAGTCAGCCAACTCTAGGAATGTTACTTATTTATTATCTTATTTTAGATCTAAATTTGTTACACCTTAGGCGACCTATAAAGAGACCGATAATGGCCGTATTTTGTATTATATTGTATTGCTATTGATTGTTTCTATTTTACATGTAAGTTAGGAAGCTGCTTTANACAATGATCACAGCTTTTACATAAGATATCTATGGCAGAACCAAATTTGCCCTTAGTGATTATGATTACTGGCTACATCTTGTTTTCTAGAGCAACTTCTGCTTAGTGCTAACAAAATTATGAAGCATTAGTAAGCTTTTTGCAGAGTTGGACATAGTGTACTTGTGTAGCATAATCCATCGAAAAATACAACAAGAAAAAGAAAAAGCAACGGAAATAGAATATTAATTAAACATAAAACTCATTTATATCATTTTTGTATTTTTATGAATTAGCATCAGGTCACGTCATTTGAAAAATTCTAAAGCAAGTATTTGCTGCTTTAATACTTTTGACAAATCACGAGTGGACATTAAGCTCCACATTGATTTTAGCAAGCAGACATTTTCATGCAGAAATTATCTACATGGACTGCAGAAACAAAACAGCAACAGGTATTTGTTTAGGGTACAAATATGTTTGCAGTATTTTATATAAATATGTACAAAGTGAAACACATAGTTGATGGAGAATAAACTCTTTAGAAGTTCATTTATATTTATTTGGTTTGCTTAATTACTAACTAATGCGCAGCTAAGCATTCAGTGCATGTAGTGATTGAAAGGCTGTTGTGAGGGGAAACTGATATGGTGCCTTTATCTTCACATGCATCTAAGTTAAGTGTATGAATAGGGATTTTTACAAAATGCTTAGCTGGCTACGGATCTTGCATTTCTACATGTAGTAATGAATTCACAATAAGGCTAGTCAGCCAACTCTAGGAATGTTACTTATTTATTATCTTATTTTAGATCTAAATTTGTTACACCTTAGGCGACCTATAAAGAGACCGATAATGGCCGTATTTTGTATTATATTGTATTGCTATTGATTGTTTCTATTTTACATGTAAGTTAGGAAGCTGCTTTAGTTTGTAGTCAGTTTATATATAGTTTTATCCTTTTTATCTTGTTGCAGCTAGTGTCACGCATTGTTATTTTATATGTAGAATAGGAACCTGCTTTAATGATTACATAGCTTTTTATTTGTTCAGCAGCTAGTGTCTGCAACTTTGCATATTACTTATATTGCTAACCCCACACATTGTTGAGTGTGAGTTCTTAAGTCGAATTGTGACTGGTATTTATTATCACCAAGTCTTTAGGGTACACATAATGAATATTGTCCTTGTGAGCATGAGCTGAGTTGCTGGAATATGGAATCTTCGGAGTGGCGGAGGGACTCTCAGTGAATGGATACTGCTTCAGACAGTTGCCCACTTTGATCACGAACTGGAGTCTACTGGAGCTACCTAAAAAGTAGTGGTTACTCAATATACTCATTTGAATTTAGTTCAAGAGTAAAGTGTATGATAGACAACGGATTTCAACGAGATAGACATTACCCCGCTATGGAGAAACTGTATGGCCATGTAACTAAATATATACTCTTAAATACGCGCATCTCAGCCTGAGTGATGATTCTACATGGCGACTGTGGCAGGACGCTGAATGTCCTACTTACATCAGGAACTGGAATGATGTAGTCAAAATAGTTGTTTCTTCTACATCAATTAACTTACTGAGAAACTTACCACATTACTGATACTATTTTCTCTCTCACTCTGTGTTACTGTTTATGTGTTTATGGAAATCTTACAGAAAAAGATAAAGGTTTTACCAACTGTGACACCAATGAAAAGGAAAACTACCTAACCTACAGAAAAATTTGTTTTTGTCGATGGAATGAAATTGAATATGGAGAACTTAGATAGATCACTGAAATAAAAATCGAGCCTCGCAACAGTATATGATTGCTACCTTCTAAAGATAATGACAAGAAAAAAAAGCAAAAGAATCAGACAACCCCCTCAATTTCAGTGAGAACGCCATCACTAGAAATTTTATCCCCTACCACAGACTTCGAAATGCAATACCTATGGAAAATGAGTTAAATTCATTTGAAATATTGGAGACTTTACATAAGAATCATGAAAATGAGGTGGCACTAAAAAATCAAGAAATTTGAGAAGACGGCAAATGAAAGAAAAATTATAATCAACGAACTGAAACACGATATAAGTCAACAATTAGAAGAACAATGAGGCCTTTTTCAAGCTCAAGTGGAAACACTAACTGAGAAACTGGTAGAAGCCAACCAATGTATAATAGAACAGAATGAAATGTGGGAGGCAATGTATAATGACCTCGAAGTGGAGAACAAACAATTGCAGCAAGAGAATGAAACTCAAAAAATGGAAATGAAACACCTGAAGGATCAGCTGTGATTAATAAAACTCTTGGAGGACAAGGCAGACGTGCTGAAACCTATTCAAATGGAAGATATCCTAATTACAGTGGAATCAGAAGCAGAATTAGTTGCTCCAAGGTGACCCACACAAATAATCAGAACAAAGGTACAGGAAATGGAAGTCAAAGAAGAAAAAGAAAAAGAAAAGATTATATGACAAATACCACAAGAAGTACAGAAAAGAGTCATGATTGAAATAATAGTCGAAAGTCTGAAAAAACCAACTTATGAGAAATCAATACTAACAGAAAAAAGGTTACGATGAAACAACACCATGCAAAGCACAGATCCAGAAATTTACTGGAAAAATCGACAGCTATTCTCCAACATTCGAAGAATGGCTTAAATTATTCAAACTTACTATGAGGGAAAGGAAAGTTAATCAGGATGCAGCAGCTGCGAGGCTGCCATTATATTTGGCATGCATGGCACATCATCTCATGTTGGATTCAGAAACAAAGAGAAATTATAAATTGTTGACTGCAAATTTCATTGAATACTATCAAAATGAAAGTTTCAAAAATCAGTACAGATTGATATTGAATATAACAAAAATGAAAAAGTTTGATGACATAAGAAATTACATGTCACAAGTTCAGAGATTGTTAATACTCAGTTCAAGAGCTGGGCATTATTTGAAATATGACCTATTTTCACACATCATGAAAGGTCTGCCAGAGAAAATAAGGCAACAATTTGAAATCAAGTGCAACATAGATGATAAGTCAGAAAAGATCATTTGTAAGGCAGTAGATATTTAAGTAATGTTGAAGAATAATTCAAGAATTTATGAAAAAAGCAACTTGGAACAAACAAGACAGTTTGAATTGGAAAGTAAGGGAGCAACTGCAACCTAAATTCTCACAAACAAATAACACAAAGAAGAATGAAAAAATTAAAAAAATATAAATTTAAGATGGATAAATGAAAAAAGTAAAAGAAAGAGATGTTCAGTGTTATAACTGTGGACAAAAGGGTCATCAGAAACCCAAATGTAGAAAATCAATAAATGTAATAGAAGATGGAGATGCATATTTTGATGATGAAGATATTTTGATTTCAGAAAATGAAATGCTATCTGAAAATGAAGAAAATGAAGAAGCTGAGGAATCAGAAAACTAAAAGGAGCGCTGTCTCAGGAAAACTGTGCACCAGTAATGATATTAACTGATTTACATAATGTCAACACAATTACAGTTTTGGTCAATGGAGTAATGATTAAGGCTACTATTGATATGGGTGCAGTGAAATCAATCATAACAGATGAGTGTGCAAGGAAACTAGGGTTCACAAGAGAAGAATTGCTAAAATCACAAAAGAGACTCATTAATGCATCAGGTGAATACATCAATATGAAGAGAATACTGGAACACTTTCAAACAACCTCTAATCATGGTTGCACCCATAAGAACATGTTACCATATGAGATAATATTGGGAGACAACTTTCTATCAAAGAACAAATCTGTAATAAATTATGGGAAGAGAACAATTAGAGTGCAAGAAAAAGAGATCAAAATCAAAGAAGAGCAACAAGATGAGAATATGTTACTTAAATTGGTGAAAGATATTAGATTAGAACTGTACCACTGAAAAATGCATGCAATAAAGTCTGAAAGAAATATAACAGCAGAAATCATGTTGTATGAACAGAGAGGAATAAATACAAAGCAAATCTCAATGCCTTCAAGTATCTGTACAGTTAAGAAAGGAGAAGGAAAATCCCAATATTAAACACAACAAGCAGGAATGTCAACATAAATCAAACTAAAATTAAAAATCTATGGAAAATATGGATGAAAACACAAAGTAATTCACAATGTCAACTGAAGGACAAGTGGATGAACACCATTGTAGCAAGTAATTCCCACAGCCAACTAAAGGGCAAGGGGATGAAAGCTGAAGAAGAAGAAAGAAGAATAGATGAAAATGATGGAGTTAGTAATTTTCAATGCCAACTAAAGGGCGTGTGGATGAAAATGCAAAGTAATTCACAATGTCAACTAAACGATGAGTGGATGAACACCATCACAGCAATTAATTCCCACAGTCAACTAAAGGACATGGGGATGAAAGCTGAAGAAGAAAGAATACCGGAAATCAAAGAAGAAGAATACAAACATTTAATGCAGAGCAAGAGAGAGCAGTTACAACAATTACTACAGAAACATAGCAGAATCTTTAATTTTGGTGAAATCAGTGTTGGACAAGCTATTGGCAAAACTCACAAAATAGTGACTACAACAGATTAACCCAATAAACTACCAGTATGGAGAGTGCCTGAGCAGCTGAAAGATGAATATAGCATGATACTAAGTGAACTGATTGATAATAAAAGCATTAGACCAAGTGAAAGTTTATATGCAGCACCATGGGTGTTTGTTAAACAAGGAAAGAAATACAGACTGTGTATTGACTTCAGAAAATTGAATGAAATCACGAAAAAAAGACTCATACCCATTACCCAGGATCAAAGACATGCTATATGAAGTGAGCAAACAAATATTTTACAGTGATTGATTTATGCAAGGCATACTGGCAGGTGTAAATGGAGCCAAAAGACAGTGAGAAAACAGCCTTCAAAACACCATACAGACTCTATGAGTGGACTTCTATGGCATTTGGTCTGTATAATGCACCAGTGACATTCCAAAAATATATCACAAAAGTTCTAAAGAATAAACAGCACAAAATTGAAGAAGGTATAAATGTGTGCATCAATGACATCATAATAACTAGTGATACAGTGGAACAACATTTAGAAAAGCTGGAAAGAACTCTACAGATATTAAGAGAAGCCAGACTTAGAGTGAATGGAAACAAATGTGATATATTTAAAAAAAAGTAGTATTCCTTCGCAGGATAATAAGGAAAGGACAAATAAGTATGAAGGGCCATAATAAGAAAGATCTACAAAGAATCATGGGGTTCTTCAATCACTATGGTAGATTTATTCTGAAAATTGCAGGAAAAACCTCAAAATGACTAATCTAAGTTGGTACCTTTTGCATGGACATGGGAACAACAGGAGGAGCTGGATAATATAAAATAAGAATTATCAAAACTACCCTCACTAAACATGCCAGATTACTCAAAGGAGTAAGGGCGCTATAGGCATGCTTGCATTAATTGAAAGCATAAAGAAATTTCGAAATTTTCTAATTGGAAAAACAGCAACATATTTGAAAAACGTGTTAAAATAGTTTGTTAGCCTAGAAACAAAATGTTTTCGTAAATGAAAGAGTGTGTTTTGAAAACAAAATGTCGTCTTTTTGTAAGTTTTCCAAAAAATGAGATAAACCCTGTAGGTGTAAGCTTTTCGAAATTATGGACAATTGATCATCAAAAACGTAATGTGTGATAGTGTAGTGTATTGACAAAAACGAAATGCGTTTTTTTTAAAGTTCCCGAATTACACTGTAAACATTGTACATGTAATCATTCGAAATTATGGGACATTGATCAACAAAATGTAGTGTGTGATAACAAGGTATATTAAAAAAAACCATGTGTAGTCTTTACATTTAGTACAATACTGAAAATGAAATAAACATTGTGCATGGCAATGGTTAATCAATTGAAGCATATGAAATTTTTTGAAGTGTGTTATTATAAAACATGTATGTGTAAGCCATGTCAATAATGTGCGGTATAGCAACCAAAATCATGTAGCGGCACTATAGCAAAACATGGCGTTAATGTAAACTAAATTGAGTCATTGTGATGTGTATATGTTGGCCCTAAAATGAATCAACTTAAACATACTTGAAAATCAATTAAAAAGTGTCACAAATCAATTAGCAGTTGTCAAAAACTCATTAGTGTTAATAATGTCAAGTGGATGAGTCAGCAATTAAACACCCGTCAATATCCATGAATCAGCCGAGGACAAAAGTTCAGTTTGTGACCAGGGATCTTGACTATGTACACTACTCGGAATTGTGACTAATTTGGCAATACAAAACAATGGAACAGTGGAACACCATGTGATGCATACAATCACGTAAACAAACCCTATAAACCAAATAAAACTGAAGAAAGTTATGTAAGTCTCCAAAGATGTATCAGTCTACAAATGTGTACAATCCAAAAAATCCATGTAATGTATACAGCCATATAAAGTCATAATTCATATAACCAATCATGCTTCATANAAGGTGATGATCACTGCTGGAAGAAACGACGTCATACAATCAAACAAGAATTTTACACCACTTTTTGAAAAATTGATTACTGCCACACGCCATTCCTTTTGAAACGCAGAAATTACATTGGGCGAACTCGCACCATTTCCATATATTAAAACGTTTAATAAAATGTCATCGGAAGTCAATGTATTATTACATCAAAATGCAAAACAAGATCTTCGAAAATAACCGTTATTTTTACAAGGGTGCACATGTCGATGCAGACCTATTTACACGAGGAGGAATTCATTTTTCTGAATCTGGATATGCTATATTAGCACGATGCATTAAAAGCTATTTTGCAAATGCAAAGCATCCTTTCATCTACGGCCGCCAAAGTCACTTAATTCTTATCAATCATACCGACCAGCAAATACACGTATGCCACTGCAACATCACAGGCAATCGAGTACCTTGTACTCACCAGCAACGATTAATCAAGGACGCTACGCCCTGCACGGACGACGACGTCCTTTCAACTACACCGCCTAATCATTTCTCACCTTCCGAGGTACTAAAGCTCCGACGCTTATTAACTTTTTACTAAACGGTATGGATTTATTTATCTTTGTAATGCTAAGACTACGGGTAGTTCAACAACACAAATTTTTCTTAAAATCTAAGTTTGCAATTTTTATCAGCATTTTTCCAATAACAGATATACCTAGAAAAAATCACCTTCAAAGAGCTTTTGGCAATATTGTTTTTAAAATTTTTATTATTACTTATACATGGAATCGAACCAAATCCTGGTCCTTTGCTCAATTATGAAACATATCTAAAAAATGTTTCATCTAAGAAAGATATGATTAATTACGTTCATTTAAATGCCCAAAATATATCTAATAAAAATTGCGATTACAAGTAATTTATTAGCAATTTTCTGGAAAATATAGCGCTAAAAATTTCTGAGACATGGTTTACAAGGAATGACCTTGATCATGTCTGGTCAGATAACAATAAT
>CABFPE010000144.1:851994-885523 GCA_900660155.1 Hofstenia miamia | reverse complement strand
GTCCTGAAAAAAATCCTTGTTACTAATCATTCTCGCAAAAACAAAAAGAATGACAAGCCTTGGATTTCCGATTTCTGCAAACAATTAATAACAAAAAAAATGACGCTTTTAAATTTTTTTCTAATGCCCGTACTCCTGAAAGTTATGCATTATACAAAAAAGCTAGAAATATTTCTAATATAGAAAATCGTAAAGCTTACAATGAGTATNCTTGATATTCTTGAATCCTATTTAGATGAATATTGTCCTGAAAAAAAAATCCTTGTTACTAATCATTCTTGCAAAAACATACAGAATGACAAGCCTTGGATTTCCGATTTCTGCAAAAAATTATCTCTTTTTGTAAGTTTTCCAAAAAATGAGATAAACCCTGTAGGTGTAAGCTTTTCGAAATTATGGAAAATTGATCATCAAAAACGTAATGTGTGATAGTGTAGTGTATTGACAAAAACGAAATGCGTTTTTTTAAAGTTCCCGAATTACACTGTAAACATTGTACATGTAATCATTCGAAATTATGGGACATTGATCAACAAAATGTAGTGTGTGATAACAAGGTATATTAAAAAAAACCATGTGTAGTCTTTACATTTAGTACAATACTGAAAATGAAATAAACATTGTGCATGGCAATGGTTAATCAATTGAAGCATATGAAATTTTTTGAAGTGTGTTATTATAAAACATGTATGTGTAAGCCATGTCAATAATGTGCGGTATAGCAACCAAAATCATGTAGCGGCACTATAGCAAAACATGGCGTTAATGTAAACTAAATTGAGTCATTGTGATGTGTATATGTTGGCCCTAAAATGAATCAACTTAAACATACTTGAAAATCAATTAAAAAGTGTCACAAATCAATTAGCAGTTGTCAAAAACTCATTAGTGTTAATAATGTCAAGTGGATGAGTCAGCAATTAAACACCCGTCAATATCCATGAATCAGCCGAGGACAAAAGTTCAGTTTGTGACCAGGGATCTTGACTATGTACACTACTCGGAATTGTGACTAATTTGGCAATACAAAACAATGGAACAGTGGAACACCATGTGATGCATACAATCACGTAAACAAACCCTATAAACCAAATAAAACTGAAGAAAGTTATGTAAGTCTCCAAAGATGTATCAGTCTACAAATGTGTACAATCCAAAAAATCCATGTAATGTATACAGCCATATAAAGTCATAATTCATATAACCAATCATGCTTCATATAACCACAAATAAACGTGATAATAAAACGATTAATCTCTTTTTTAATACTTTTAATTTAAAAACGACAAATGCCTTCATTCCTACAAGAATCGCAACCAACAGTGCAACTTTGAGTGACTATATTGCACTGCCCGAAAATAATCTTGATTTCTTATACTACTCCTCTGAATGTCCATTTTCTGATCACTGTATATCAGCCAGATTCTCTAAAGCTAAAATACGCTCTGAAATATCGAAAAAATGGATCACTATTCGCGAAAAATCATCTGATAATATAGATAACCTGAAAAATGCTCTTTTACGTGAAACTTGGACTTCTGTATACGTTGCGGTTGATCCTAGCAACATTATCAAAAGCTTTCTTGATATTCTTGAATCCTATTTAGATGAATATTGTCCTGAAAAAAAAATCCTTGTTACTAATCATTCTTGCAAAAACATACAGAATGACAAGCCTTGGATTTCCGATTTCTGCAAAAAATTATCAACAAAAAAAAATGACGCTTTTAAATTTTTTTCTAACGCCCGTACTCCTGAAAGTTATGCATTATACAAAAAAGCTAGAAATATTTCTAATATAGAAAATCGTAAAACTTACAATGAGAATATTAAAAATGAATATAGAAAATTACCGAACCAAAAGAGTAAATGGAGATTGATTAAAGAGATCTCGAATTGTGCCAAATCAAAATCTTCTCCCATAGAAAAAATTGTATACCCCGATGGAAATCAATACGTCTCTGATTTTGAAATTTCCAATATTTTAAATCAAACATTTGCAAACCTAGGTAATTATGACGGTCCTCAAACAAAATTCCAAGAAATAAATCCTAATAGGCACACCCCTGCAATTGTTTTTCGCTTTATAACAAGTTTTGAAGTAATTAAAGCAATCAAGAAACTAAAATCAAACAAGTCAAGCGGCCCCTCGAAAATTCCAATATGGTTACTAAAAAACAATGTGAAATATAAGGCCGAAATTTAAAATTATATCTTTAATGAGAATTCTTAAAATGGAATATTTTTCCCGTTTTCTAGAAACAGTCACAAAAATATTTGAAAGACTATTACATGAACAAATTACACTTCGTTTAAATGATCATAAACTATGGTCCAAATCACAATTTGGTTTCAGAAAAAATTACTCAACATCAGCCGCACTTATACAAACGACAGAACAATGGAGAGCACTATTAGACTCTAATAAATTTGTTGCTATTGCCTGTCTTGACCTCTCAAAAGCATTTGATTCTATTAACCATGATATATTAATAAGAAAATTAAACAATATTGGTTTTTCTCTTAACAGTGCTCACCTTATATATAATTACTTAAGTAAGCGAGTTAAATTAAATGATACTTTTTCAAATTGGTGTAACTCAAGGAACCATACTAGGTCCCCTGCTTTTTGATATTTATGTGAATGACATGAAGGAAATTACTGACTGCGAAATAACACAATACGCAGATGATACATCTATTTACTGTGGAAATAAATCCTTAGATAAAGCTGTAAAAGTTATTGAATCGAATTGTATAAAATTGAGCAACTATTTTAACATGCATAGATTACGTATTAATACGAAAAAAACTAAATTTTGCATAATGCAACCTTTTAGAAAAAAACGGAGATCTCTGACTATTCAATTAATTTCAATAATTCATCTGTTATACCTGTTAATGAGGTTAAATATCTAGGACTAATAATAGATTCAAATCTTAATTTCACGTCGCAAATAAAAACTATTATTGAAAAAAAATGGCTATAGGTATTAGAAAGATATCACATGTTTCCCAACAGTTACCCCCAATTGCAGTAATTCAAATGTTTCATGCTTTTGTTATGAGTAATTTAAACTATGCTAATATCTTATATACTAGTACACAGCGTAAAGATAAAAAAACTTCGAGTTTTCAACTAAAATGGGCATTAAGTGTTTGTAATAACCTCTCTTCTAAAACAAAAAAATATATTTCTAAATCTATTCTTTTTCAACAAGAGTTAATTATTTACAATATTTTTTATTTCTTCAAATTCAAGAAAATTCCACCCTACAACGAGATATCATTCTCATTTTCGACAGATTGTCTGAAGCAAAATAAACGATCAAAAAACTACTCACGTGTTAAATTTAATAAAAATATCATGAGTCAATCCTTTATAAATACTGCAATTTATAACTGGAATATATTGCCAAAAATGGCAACGTAATTGAAAAACAATGTGTAGCCTTTGCATGTAATGCTTAAAATGAATTAAATATTGTACATAGAAGTGGTTAAGCAATTGAAACACATGGAAATTTTTTTGCAATGTGTTATTATAAAACATAAGTGCAAACCATGTGAACAACGTGCGGTATAGCAACCAAATCATGTAACATAATTAATCACTATATCAAAACATGCTGCGAATGTTAACTAAAGTAAGCCATCATATGTATATGAATCACTGTAAATTGGCCCTAACATGTATATAAATCACTAATTAAAAACCCATTAGCAGTAATGTCAAGTAGGTGACTCACTAATTAAACCATCTCCTCTGATATTCACCACCTAACACGTTACATGACATCATAACCTCCCGATCAATCAGAATGAGTGTTTCGAGCCCTCCTTTCGACCAATCAGAATAAATTTTGCGTCCCCCTCATTACTACTAACATTACAATATTGAAGGCTTTTAAAAAGCAAATATATTTTCCTTAAACAAAAGTACATCTCAGGCAACAAAAATAATTATACACATCCTATTTTGAAATGGCACAGCAATTTATTTTTCTTTTAACCTAGTAATTTATTGTTTAGACGTTCTGTATGTATTTGTATGTATGTTTATTTTATGACTATATTAAATGATATTATCAGTTTCCAATTAGCAATATTTAACTGAATGAAGAATATGAAAATTTGCTTTGACCCTTTCATGCCTAATATGTAGATTTCTATACATGAGTTGCATGTGGCCAATTGAAAAATTTATAATGATTTTTTACAACGCCAAGCATTTAGGTATTTATTGAGACAACAACAATCTAACGTATTCACAAAGGCTCTTACAAATACCGATATTTCGCAAGCTTCTACATTTTTATATTTGAACATATTAAAACTAAAATTATTATCCCCAACAACTTTCGAATTTTATGATCGCATTGTACACTATTGAGTACATTTTGAACAATTAATTATCATAAATACTGTAATTGCAAAGTCTGACGCTTAAGTAAGCTATTGATGAATGCTCTGATGTTTTAAGGTGCAGAAAACTACACAAGTAGGAATTAGAGGCAACATTTTTACTTGTAAGTTTACAATTACTATATATGTGAGACTGATTTATTTGATATGATCATATTGCTACATTGTGTATCACATTGTTTAACAGGAAGGTATTCTTCTGGATACTACACACAGCATTGACAGATGCTTGGTTCTTTTCAAAAGACCGGCATGGAACCACCCAGGATTTCCTGGAGTTTTGTTTGGACGTCTCAATCTAGTCCTAGGAGAGCATGACAGTATTAGAACACCTCGATGTACAGCACAAGACAACACCGCGAAATGGCACTGACCATTTACCAGAGAATCAGCAACAAGATCCCCAGCAATGTATAAAATGCAATTTTGCATTGTGTGAAAACAACCAGTTTGCTGAATATCACTCTAAGGAATGAGTTCAATCTTTCCTTTATCGTATGGATTTTGTTGTGCTGTTGTGCCATAAATATAATAGCAAAAAAAAGTGAGGTTGCTTTTTCTTTTGTCTATATGCATGAAAGAGTTCAACTTGGTTGTTTATTGCCTTTAATTCTCAAAAGTTTCAATTTGCGTGCATATTTTGCACAAATAAAATTCTATTAATTTGTTTGATGTATTTTATTAATATAATGGGGTTATGCTCATGTTTTTGAAAGTTCTGAAAAAATTAAATACTGACATTCACATAGATAATAAACTATTAACGTGAAAATTAATTTTATTTAAAATATATTTAAGAAAAAGATTAATGAACTAAAAAACAGGTATGGAAAAGGAAAATTTTTTATAAAAATTAAATTCATATGAAAAAATTATCTTGTAAATTTTTTTAGCGGTTTATGCTTAATTAAACTGTCAATAAGATGGACTAATTTAAAATTAAACAAACTTATAAATTTATACAAAAATTATATTTTTATAATTTCACAAAATATCTGATTCGAATAATACTAGTTAAAACTTCAATAATATTGTAAAAATTTTAAATGGCGTAAAGTGAAACTCCACCGCCGAGGATACAAAATTTTCCCATTGAGAAGTATTCTCCAGAAGATTACTAAATTGATAAGCTTTGAATGGCAAAATGGATTTCAATCTACAAACACCCGATGATCCAAAAGCCTCGTACAAACGTAAAACGAATACGTTGGATTCATTTTCAGAAATCTTGATGTTGTCTAAAATCACAGCCTTATTACTGAGATAAAAAATATTGGAAGACTGTAACGTCTTCATTAAAGGCACTTTAATTAGATTTTCGCTCATGGCGAATGCATATGCAGTTTGGATCACAGATTTCTCTTGGAATGTTCCTGAATATGGAAGTATTGCAAATGAAATTTGCTGATATCCAATATCAGCAGTTGGATCCGGTGACTTTGGGGATCGTAAGAGTGAAAGCGAGATTTTATTTCCTCTTACGTTCCAACCTAAAAACAAATATTATTAAGATAAAAAGCGAGATGAAAAATGGGTTCATTATAAAATACAAGCTAAGAAACACGTTGATGATGTAGAGTAACCTTAATTTATCTCAAATATTTGTTTCTGCAAAAACTGTTACGTATTCGCACTGACAACAATCTTCATCATTTTTCAAAAAATGATATTTTTCAAATTTTATAACTTAGTTGTCACTTAGGTGTCAATTTTGTTTGTTCACATTTATGTAAATAAATTTTTTAGTGCAAACATTAAGAAAATAATCATTGCCAGGGCCTAGATAAAATAACCTAACAACATTATTGGAAAAGCGCAAAAAATTTCATAAAGTTATTCTGAAGAATGTGCAAAAAGAATTTTAAAAAGCCACATTTACTATTGTATTCATTGATGCAAACAAATTACTACATCAGATTTAGCATCGTTAAATTGTCTCTGTAACAGGGATGTCAACGGGTAACTTGTACTTGACCGGTGATTTCCCACGACCCGCGGCAACCTGAACCGCACATTTCAGACCCGCGACCTGCATGAACCGCGGACATCTCTGGTACACATGATTGATTGTTAGAGCTTTGTGTCAATAAAAACATCAAATTAGGTTAGTTTCACCTTTGAATAATTGAACCTAATTTTTGAACTGATTGTTTTGATGAGCCGCCCTTTAGAATATGATTTTTCCGTAAACATCGATTAATTTTTAGCTTTGTGTCAAATTTTCTCGCGGGTCATGCAGAAAAACAGACTGACCCCGCGAGCCGCGTGATCTGCAGAATTAGTGACCCATTCGACCCATGACTTACTTAATCCGCTGACATCCCTGCTCTGTAATAGTGTTCCAATGAAAGGACTTGTGAGAGCTCCCATTGTCATGTAAACAGAGAGGAATACATGCATTCTTAGAAATTCTTACTGTCAACGTAATATTGATGATTGTACTGTTCTGTTGAAGAACAAAACAGAAAATTTCAAGGTTGTGCATTTAAGTAGAAATTAGGGAAAATCCTTCTCAAAAAATTTCCCGAAAAATGTGTTATAGTAAATGCAATTTTATAAGGAGCTGATCATTGCATAGTACTGTCTTACCATAAAAAGACGGCGCCAAAATTGCAACACCTTTTCCATGTTGATAAAGAGTCGTCCACTTATGACCACACACTTCAAACTGAGCAGTTTCCCATGAATTATTTGAGCGACTGGACCTCTCCAGGAATCCAAACTGTGTTCCAAATGTGGCGCTTGATGAATGAATGTCACATTCAAATTCAGCTTTCAGCAGACGATGAGATTCATTCCACTGTCCTTTTAGTGAGTATTTAACATAAGGTGTATCTCTTACAAGAGTTAAAGATACAATCAAATCGGTTCCCGAAGATGTATTAAGATTGGCAAAGAGTTGTAGAGTATTAGTTGTATTATTTACACGGGTATTGGTAAGTTTTGGATATGTACATGTTTCTAAGTGATAATCCATTACATCCCATGCATCCCAAAATAATGGCACATCTGTGTATAGGGTAAAGAACCCCATACTGGAATTTTCCGCAACAAACTCATTCAAATCGTCCTTAAGCGATATAATTCGTAACTGATCATCAATGCACATTTCAAGTTTTGAATTTTTCAAATTGTAGTTGTGATCACCAATTACCTTGAATGCTAGATCTGATTTAACGGGGGAAGTATTAATGCTACAAAAAGAGCATGGAGGAACCTCCCCTATATTGTCAGTTTTGCAGTCATAAATGAATAGAGGAAATGAATATGGATTGACATATCCGAAAGATAGATCTTCAACTTGAATGCCATCAATGATCTTCATTATACTATTGCTAACTTCTGAATAAATGGCCATAGCATCATCAACAACATCCTTAATGCATGAACCGGGGAGAACATCATGAAATTGATTTAAAAGTATAGGTCTCCACAATCTTTCAACGCCATTTGTTAGTAATCGTTTGCCACCTAAACAGTCATTCAACTATTATATAGAACTAACATAAAATAGGCCTAGTATTTAATGTCAACCTGAATGAAAGGTATAGATAGCATCTATGAACTCCAATTGCTTTAAGTAGAACTCCATGCGATTATTCGCTTGCTTAATGCGTGCATGGGTTGTAAAGGTTCCTTGATGAAGTTCTAGATATAACTCTCCATGCCAATGCGATAACCGGTTTTGTTCTGCTTCCAGATGCTCAAAGAATTCAGTTGGAGTTGATGCCATTTTACAAGGCGGCAGACCTGGTACACCACCGTCAGCTGCTGAAAGTAAATTCGCTCTAATCAACTAAATAGTATATACAATAAAAAACTATATATGCAAAATACTAAAATATTTAAATAAAAAATGTTAATATAAATTTTTTTCAAAAAAGCCAAATCTCGGAAATACATTAAAATGTGCATTGTGATGAGTTAGATAAAGTATAATTTGTATTTTAATTGCATCATTTAAAGACAATTGACATTGCACGTGGCTCGTGGCATTCGCTGAAAGTGTGCTCAGATCAAAATATAAAGACCTGTGACTCAGTTGGTCCTCCTCCGCCGTCGCCATAGCCAAATAGAACCATTGCTGAAGTGGCGCGGCCTTTATCAGCAAAATTGTTTACAGTGTGCAGGATTTCTTTACACGAGAGATCAGAGCAGTAATTATCTGTTGGTGGGAAATGAGACAACAATGTACTTCTGCCATCTAAACCATGCCAAACAAAACTGTGATGTGGAAATTTGTTTACCAAATTCCAAGAAAGCTTCTGAGTTACGAAATATTTTACACCAGCCTAAACGCCTAAGCTATAAAATCATTCAATTGAAACAATCATTAAAATTAAAACACAATTATCAAGCAAGGATTCCTTTGTGATTTTAACCATCATCCAGCAGGGATGCGAAATCAATTGGTTTCAAAGTTGAAAGCGGATCTGTGGCGGATTTGTTGGGTCAATAATCGCTCAAATTCGGATTATAATCGTAAAAAAATTTCAACACCTAGTCACACTGTCACAAACATTTGACGAAACCTTGAATCTCAAGGAGTTGAAAGCAAAGTTTTCCTAATTTATTCTTCCATTATTTGGCGAATAATCCCTGATCTTTAGATTTCTTAGTGTGGAAGCTTGGCCTACCTTCATAGTAAATAAGCCCGACATACTGCAGTTGGCGATAAGGTAAGATGGATGCACAAATCCTATTATGGAAAACATCAATTTCTATTAATATTTTCGATCATAAATTTGGACTTCCTTACATTTGGCTAAATTAAAATCCAAGCGAGTAAATCTGGATTTAAGTATTGGGGATACCAAAACCTTAGGATAACGTTAAGTGGATGATCTACGCAAGTAAAAAACGTAATTTTGTCTTCCATGATTCATTGGAGAAAGCAAAGAGCTTGTTCAGTACAAAGCACGTCAAATCATATGTTAGTTGAATCACTGATGGATGAACTAGTAAAGAGCTATTAGCACAGAAGACTGAATGATAGACTGTTCAGAAATTCTAAATAAAATAGCTATGATATGAGATCGGTCAACTAATAGAAATCTCCTTATATAAAGGGATGTAAATATTTTAATTAATGGCGGAAATGGATTGTACATTATCCGTTACAAAATTCTCTTTAAGCCACTGCATAAGCGAAAACAAAATTATGTTTACTGTAGACATAAATTAACACTTTAATCAATATGGACAAAAAATACAATCTACGTCTGCATATCAATATTTATCCTATAAAATCTTAGATTTTTACAGTAGAAATTTCTCTATGACGAAAAGTCACCAAAATAATTATATTATTCGAATAGTTGGCGAATTGGAGAAATTGAATTTTGAAAATTGCAATGGGTGCCGCTTACCGCTAAAGAGCAGCAACATGTAATGAAAGTTCAACATCCACATTATATTATTTGAAATGGCAATTGTTCAGCTTTTCTTCCAATTTTGGAAATTTTTAAATAAAAAATTAATTCTGAAAATGAATACAACTTGCTAGAGAAAAATTATACCGGTTACTTGGCACATTGAACAATTCGGAGTTAGATAAACATTTAAAAAACAACAATATTCAGGATAATACAAACAACAAAAATAGAACATTAATATACAGGGATGAGTATAGAAGAAAACCGTATCACGAAATTTATTTTTCACAATCGAATTCGATTGGTTGATCTTTACGCCTAAAGTTAGAGCATTTGATTGGTCAAGCGTGATCTGTCACAATTTTGGTATAATCGCATGTCTAACCACCCGAGATAATTAGTGGTGGGACGTGATATTGTAACTTTGGTATAATCGCATGTCTAACCACCCGAGATAATTAGTGGTGGGACGTGATATTGTAACTTCTCTTGATACCAATCACATAGTCTAACCATAGCCTAAGTCTCATTGCACATTTTTTGCAAACATTTCTACATATCATAAGCTAGTAAATGTAAAAATATCCCGTTGTTGACACATTTGAACGCAAGGGGTGAACGTTTCATCACTCATATACAAATTGGAGAACATCAGATATTCAATTAAGTACATTTATTGCGATCCTTTAGAAACTAAAGTAAATTAGGACAAATAGGCATATGAAAGAATTTTCCAATTTAATACCCGATATTTTTTGATACACCAAGACTGTAGTGATAAAAACAATAGAGTTAACGTTATTGGATATAAAAGAAATCAACAGAATATTGTGTCAGAATGTCGTCTCGTCATATTAGGAATACGAATTTTGTAGAGAAAAATTGGCACTGCTCAAATTTGGATTAAAATGTCATTTTTCATACTTGCTGAGCGATTTGTGGCAACTGCGCAGAATATCCAAAAGTATCAGGAAGCCAAAATACTTTGGAAAATCCATTTAAATGATTCTTAAAGTAACTCTGCCCATACAGAAATTGGCGCACAAGGGATTCACCAGATGGAATATTGGTGTCCATTTCAATCCAAGTAGCACCAATGGGAAGGAATTGACCACGACCAATGGCTAATTTGATTTCTTCAAATAGAGAAGGATAGTCTTGTCGAACCCATTCATATTGCTGTGGCTGTGAGCAAACAAATCTAAAACAACAAATTTCAATCAAATATAAATGTGTCCTAAAATTGGCTTTGAGTTTTAAATGTACCTCGATTGTATAATGTCGCGGCACGAGACAATTCAATGATTCGGTATACGAATGGTAGTTGACAATAATTCTGACACTAGCCTACGTTAGAAATTTGCATTAAATATATAGTCTTTTGAAATTTCGTCGTGCTTAACCCTCTAATGCCCGTAGTTGCAATTTTGCAACCTCAGTGACATCCATGTGTAATGTCTACATTGTACTTATTATGAGCAAAAACTTAATTCCTTACCCCTTTTGAATATTAAGCACTAATGATTTGTGATAACTCAAACCTTGAAATTGAAATATGATTTTGATAGTTTTAAATCGTTACATTTTGTTTTTCTAAAAATACAAAAATCGACATTTTTGGAAATATTTTATGTTGTTCACTCAAATTAGAAAGAAGGACTCAAGAAAATATTTCCATACTCAGAATCAGAGGTGGAAGTCGGTCAGTACTGACCACCGGACCGGATGGGCACCCTTAATTTACTTCACTGGTCAAACCGGTAACTTTGAGATGTGTCTCTCGCTATACCGATCAGCTAATTTAGTCTGGGAGTTTCTCAAAACTCAAGCTGCGAAAACACCTGACAATTATCACAATTATATAAAAAGCTTGTAGATCACATATGCAATTCACTAACGTGGGTCATTTTTGTATGAATAACGTAATGGTGCAATTGAACATTGATGGTCGATTCTATTGTTTATTTCAATAATAAAAATCAGCACATAGAAATATTTAACTGATTTGATTAAATATAAATACAAGTGCTGTGAAACGTGAAGATATTTTCTACAATTCTAGTACCTTAAATATATTTTTAAACTGTTTTTAAAAAAGATCCCTGAATGTTTTGTAGTTTATTTGGAAGAAGGAAGCGCATACAAGTTGAATAATACATTTTTAGCCTATAATGTGTTAGGCAGCACATCTTTGGAGGCAATCACAGCGTGCCATTTATTATTAAGATCCATCAAAGAATAATGATTTACACATGACTACCAATATTACAAAACACGTTATTAAACTTTGCAACATTAAAAGCATTGGGTGGTTTGTCTCGTTTTTTGGTTTGTGCCTTTAAAAGACCAATGAGATATTTAGTCTTAATCCGATAACTTAAACGCATATGCGTTCAGTACACGTGTTTTCAACTGTACAAATCCACTATGTAATGCAAAAAACGGAACACAAACAGCAATGACGATGGCAACCTGTACTTTATAATGGGAAGACCGGCCAAAGCCGGTACCCACATGAGGACAATTTGGATATCGGGCCGTTATAGAATGACCGGAACCGCACCGGTCATGGTCGCCAATTGGGGTACAGCTTCCATCTCTGCTCAGAATAAAGTAAAGTCAGCGATACAATCAATTTGAATGATTGTAGTCTGCTGCTAGTTGCTAAATTCATTCAATAAAGTAGTTGCAAATTTTCAACTCTCGGCAGTGAGAGTATCATAAAGTTAGTTTTCATATCATTAAAAAGTGATATTATCTGTTTTATATCAAATCAATATTTTTTGTTTATAATTTTCTAATGAATTCCATTATATATGAGCTTGTAGATACAAAGATGTAGCCTAAAAAAAACAGGGACTACAATTATCTCTCATGCAGATGATAATATCAATCAATCCTAGTAGTGTACAAAAAGCTTCCCATCCATTTTAAGTGAACAACAATGTCTTGATAAGAACTAATTCAGTTGTTTTAACATTTTCAAACAATTTTACGAACATTTTGCAACGGTTGATACCTCTAGTGTTCGGAGTTGAAAATATGTAACCAAAACAGAAAAACTACTGAATTATTTACATGCTGAATTCAAAGACGGATATAACATTTCTATGCCTCCTTCAATTGCGAAAAACAGAAAAATAATATTCTTGAATATCTTTTCTGTGTTTTGGGACGACAGGTTTAAAATCGAATATGTAATACCGGTAAAACCACAAATTACATTTCCACAGGCCAACATTGTTACTTTCGGGTAGGATCGGCCACGAATAGTGCAGAACTGCTAGACGCGCAATACAATTCTTTCCCTATTGCTGAAACTTTGTTTGAAAAAACCCAGATGAATCGCTTTGCTACATATATTTATGCGATGTTGTTTTATGTGTGGATTTTATTAAATATACGCTACTATCTATCTCACATATAAAAAATAACCGAAAAGATATGTAATACAGGTAGTTTACTGTTAATTGAAGATTAAAAACGATAATTAAACTAGGCGGAAACAATATATATATATGATATTTTATCAACACAGTACTAATGAGTTCAATGATATTGAGGGCTTAGTGTAATATTTTATTTAATTATTTGTAATTTCTTTTGAAATCTACATAAAATTTAGTGTTTCATGAAATAAATATTCAGAAATCGATATATAGAATAGATAGAAAATTCCTATTATTTAATAGGTTTAATCCTTTGAGTACGATGGGACACTGGTGTCCCGCATAATGAAAGACCCCTATTTCAATGTTAATGTCCTTTGAATTACTCAATTTTCACATGTAATAACCGAAGGAAGTTAGGACTTCAATATCATAACAAATAAGTGTGGATGCCAATTTGTGACATCACGTCACGTGACTCGTAATTTCATTGTTTTCCGGATTTTCAGTTACAGTTACATATCAATTATCCCAGATCCCTCAACATTTTTGAGAAACTTTTTTTCCTGGTTTTTCAATCGTCATAACATCCCTCTTTGATATCATACATCAATTATTGTTATCATACCTTATTATTGTAACTTATTTTAGAGGTATATATAGCGGGACAGCACTGTCCCTCTGGTAGATAATGGTAATTTTTTGTTAGCAAAAACATACATGACCTAGCTAGTAATATGATGTATAAATTAACCATCTCCTCCCTGATTTATCATTCACTAGCTTTGGTTGGCGGTGTACCTTTGATACATAATATGAGTCATCTGTTATTCTCAAGCTTTATGTCTGCAATATCATGTATTCATTAAGTTTTGTTCTTTTCTGATATCAATACATTATGTTCTTTCAATAAAGAACAAGTCCAGGCATGTTCTAATGTGTTTATTCATGATTACTTATGTGTTTATTCGTATTTTAGAGCAACTACTAAAAGTAAGTGATTGAATCAAACTCAACAGGTTAGGTTGTAAAAGTGAATACTTCATTTTGTTGCATTGGTGTATGGTTATTTGTAATATTTACTGTAACAAAATGGCAACTAAAGTTAAAAAGTTAGCAAAAGGGAAGAAAATTAGTATCCCTATATCAGATATGACTTCAGATCAAATTTATGCACTTTTGGATAGCATCAATAGTGAAGATGAAGAAGAAATTGAGAATCTTATGAATGACTCTGACACTGAATTTGTTGACAAATCTTTAGTTGAGAACTTAGAAAGTACTGTTATTTCACCAGATAATGATATTTCACCTGATATTGAAGAAGCGAATGTTAGTAATTTAATTCCAACACAAACACCCATTGAAGCTGTGGTGACACTTGAAAAACCTGTTACTGAAACTCAAGGAGATAATTTTTTACTTGACTTTACTAAAGAGGAATTAGTTACTAAAAAGAAAGTAAACGCTAAAGAGAAAGTGGTGACTAAAGAGAAAGCAAACGAAGATGTTTGGAATTGGAGAAAGTGTTTTCAACCAGCAGCAATGAAGGAATGTAGTCTTACTGATAAGGGTATAGTTAACATTAGTTTGGAAAATCCATCGCCATTTCAAGTCTTTGCTGAGACAATTGGTTTAGAGGAACTGCTGACTCTGATAAAAGTTCAGTCTGAAAAGTATGCTGAACAGAATGGACGGGTATTTCAGATAACAACTGATGAGTTGGCAGCATTTCTTGGTATAAATATTTTGATGGGAATTAATCGTCTTCCATCAATAAAGGACTACTGGTCAGTAGAAGAAGGGTTAGGCAATATATTGATTCAAAAGGCAATGACTAGGACAAGATTTTGGGAAATTCTTCAAAACATACATTTTGCAGATAACCTCCAAACTCTGCCACCAAAAGATAGTGTGGAATACGATCGAGCATGGAAACTGCGACCACTCTTTGATCATTTACTAAAACATTTTCAAGAAGCAATGGAAAATGAATCTCATCAATCAATAGACGAGCACATGTGAAATTTCAAAGGAAAGAGTCTTATCCGCCAGACATGAAAAATAAACCAATCAAATGGGGCTTCAAGTTCTGGTTTCGTTGCGGTTCTAAGTCAGGTTATTTATACGAATTTGACATGTACTTAGGTAAAAAAAAGAGCACAGAGTTTGGTCTAGGAGAATCTGTTGTACTAGCACTTTGTGAAAAACTGAAAAATACTAATTGTTACGTATATTTTGATAACTTTTTCACAAGTCCTACACTTATGGTAAAATTATTAGAGATGGGTATCTACGGAGTAGGTACTGTAAGAGCCAACCGCAAACATATGCCTCCTCTAAAAGCAGATAAGCAAATGGTGCGGGGAGATCATGATTGGAAAGCTTACCAATCTTTGTCTGCCACTAAGTGGATGGACAACAAATCTGTACTCTTGCTATCTAATTATTTCGATCCACGAAATGTAACTACTATTGACAGGCGAGTAAAGGGATCAAAAGACAAAGTGAAGGTTTCCTGTCCAAGTGTCGTTCAAGAATATAATCAATATATGGGAGGGGTTGATGTGTGTGACCAAATGAAGGTTTCTTATCAAGTTGATAGAAGGAGCAAATTTCGTTTTTATCTTCGAATATTCTTCGATCTTCTTGATATTGGTGTGGTGAACTCAAAGATTATTTATGACAAGATCGATTCTGCAGTTCCTATGACTTCCATGGACTTTCGATTTAGCCTTTCTCGTTCTTTGATTGGAAAGTTTTCGAGCAGAAAAAGAGCTGCTCCATTGCATCGACCTTCGAAGAAATCCAAAGGTGAGACTTGTG
This sequence comes from Hofstenia miamia, assembly GCA_900660155.1. Lineage (NCBI taxonomy): Eukaryota > Metazoa > Xenacoelomorpha > Acoela > Hofsteniidae > Hofstenia > Hofstenia miamia. The sequence goes on along the minus strand of CABFPE010000144.1, from coordinate 869,508 downwards.
GTCCTGCTAACCATTTACCAGAGTTTTCTACACGTGCTCGTTGTACTTGGTGTTCAGCTAGCAATATTGAGAATCGTACATTTGTTCGATGTCACACTTGCAATGTTGCATTGTGTTTTCAGAAGGAGAGAAATTGCTTCTACTTACATCATACGAAGCAAAATTGAAGAACTAAAAACTGTATAACTGTAGAACTTTATTAACTATTTCGTTGTGTTTTGTGAAAGATGTGTTTACGCAAAAATACAGTGTATTCAATGTTTGATGGTCCAACTATCCCCCTATGTCCTAAAATATCCTATTAAATGGTCAAAAGTATATTCAATGCCATGAAATATAGGATTTGAGAATGACAAAATTGACATGAAAAATTACCACTTAGTACCAGAGGGACACTGGTGTCCCACTAATTTTCCGGAAATGTCCCTGTAAATACCAAAAAATGAAATTAAAATTCTTTTATGTCCTCAATTTAGGCCCAGGAAATATAAAAATTGTTTTAAAATTGCTTCTGAAATGACTATGGTATTTAAAGGTTTAAACACAAATCAGTGTACGATAAAATTAATAAAAAATTTTGTAATAAATATATTGAATTCAAAATATCACAACAAATACCAAATTCAATACATTAAGTAGCATGTCTTACATGATAAAAATGAACCATATAAATGGTATGATATAGTATTTAAAATTGATTATGCAATAAATAATATGGCATGTATTACGTAATTATGGTTCCTGTAATTGTGATACTAACAAACCCTCAAGGAATTCATTCAGTTTCCAAAATTTGACATTAACGATTACCTAAAAAAGTTTATATTAAACACACAAATGGCTTGAATGCTTAGGTTAAAATGAACTGGACTTAAAACATACTAGCAGGATGTCACAATATTTAAAGCTGAATTTTCAATATCAGAACAAAATCCAAAAGTTTGGTCTTTGTACTCTAATTGTGTAAATTAACTAGTTCAAACTCCATAGTAAATGATAAAAAATAATTTCAAAAAATGAATTAAAATCACCTAGAAACTTAATAAAGCATAAGGAACCGCGACTATATAATTGAAATATTCATTAAATATGATAAAATCTAAATTATGAATTCATATTAACGCACTGACTGCATTAAATATTTAATATTTTTTATAACTTCAAAGTTTTATATATGTGTTCATTTCCAATAAATGGTATGTTGGTTGATATCCCCAACACAGTTGATGGCTAAAACAAAAAATAATACTATCTAAACTAAGAAATCAACATGATACATAGTTTATAGTTCAATTACAATATTGAACACTTTCATTGTTCTATATAACCGTCCAAATTAACATCATACAAAAGTTTTTTTAAAAAATTACGCGTGGTTATATATCGTACAAGGCAATTTGGCTAAACTATCCACAAAATTAGGTTTTAATATACATTGCCGCTCAAAATTCGGAGACCAACGAAGTAAAATCAAGTCTCATTAACAGAGATGTCCTTTAGCTTATTGCGTAATGAATTACTTACTATATACAATTTCAGTTTATTCGAGAGGAGATTTCTATACCATTGTATGATGGAGGAACTTTCCTCCAACAAGATAGGAGCTCTTTGCGGCATTTCAAAACTGTTGTCAATTAAACAATGTCAAAATTTATCAAAGTGGCTTGACAACTCGCCAGATTTGAATTTTACTGAAAACTGAACATTCAGAAAAGTCATCTTGCTGAGATGAATCCCAAATCATTTAATGAATTGAATGAGAAAATTATGCTGGTGTGGGCCAACATATCCCAGGAAAGTGCTGGCATTATTGGTAAAATCAATGCCCTGAAATTTACAGAACTTGCTGAAACCCAGAAGTCTGCATGTAAACTATTGAAAATGGGTTATAAAAACACATAATTTCCGTCTAATAAAACATTTTTAGCAACGTACACGTTTGTTCATTGAATATTTTGCTTAGTTTTATGTCTGCTGCAATAAAAATCGATTTTACAGCTTTGGTCTCAGATTTTTTAGCGGCACTGTATACACTAACAAATGGTTAAAAAATTTAAGTGAAAGAGAGTAACAAGATACAATATTCAACTTGTTTGTCAATATAACTAGATATTTGTTCTGTAATCAAATAACGAGAGATGTTAGGAAACCAATTAAGTTATGGTTAGATACATGCATGATTTTTGTCAAACCTTGAAATGAAGTTTAACATCTTTAATGTAAGAATGTCATAAAACTTTAATAAAAACTCTTCCGCTATAAGTAACATTTACAGAAAAAGATTAAATTAATGAAAATCATAAACTTAATAATTCTGATAGAGCCTAACTTTTGTATGCAACAATGAACAGAAGAGGTTAAAATAATGGCCTTAAAAGAAACTTACATCGTAGTGTACTATTGTAAACAATTGGAAAGTTTGTAGTATATGGTATACTATAAAATCAAAACTAACTAAGATAGGTAGTAGTAGACAAAAACGAGTAAAATTTGTCTTTAAAAAAGTTGGTTACTAAAAAGTCACAATCTATCACTTTAGATTAACTTTGTAAACGAAATAGATATATTAGAATGTATTGCCTAATTTAGAAAAAATTCACTCAAACAATGAAATTATTCATACAAGTATAATATATAAAGACTTATTCGTTTAGTACTGATGATAATATATTAAAAAATCTGAACATATTACTGTCTGAATAAGTTGTTTTAAACAAATAATTGGACTAAGTGATGTTACAAGGAATTTAAGAAATAATATGAGATACCAAAATAGCAAACTTAGAAAATATTTACTTGGTTTATGTCATAGCTGTTGATGATGTCATTAGCCAAAAAAAGAAGATGATGTGCATAATTAGAGTCTGAACCCAATTCCTTCGCCATTTCATAAAGAAGAGTAAGATTTTCAAGAAGCAGATGAGGCTCGACATTTCGACGTGCAATTTGTAATTGAGAGATATTAAATTTCTTTTCCAGCTTGGGAGGTCCAATGCAATAATCGCCGGCACCAAAAAGCCCATTGCAAGCAACTTCAAGCATGAATTCCAAACATCTTAATATTAAAAAGATAAACAATTATAGCCTTTCCCAATAGCAATGTGGCATTAATAGCGATGAAGTCATTTTTAAGGACTTCAGGTTAGAGAAATTACCCAAGCCCTAAATACTTGACATTTGTTTGTTACATTTCTGAAAATTTAATGTGTAATATAGATCATTTAAAATGAAAATTAAATTTTAATCCGTATATTTAAATGTGATACACTAGTTTCATATATATATATATATATATATATATATATACAGTGGGTGCAAAAAGTATCCGACACAAAGGAAAAACTGTATTTAGTTAAAGCCCATTCAACAAAATAACAAAAACAAACACAATTCTAATGAAATTTTAGATGAGAAATACAAATACCATATCAAAACAACTATATTATTAATTGTCAACTTGAAAATTGCAATTTTGTAAAAGTTAAGGTTCAAAAAGTATCTAACACACCGTAAAAAAAGAATTTGATTTGCGAGTTATTTCTCATGCAATTATCAAAACACACCGTAAAAAAAGAATTTGATTTGCGAGTTATTTCTCATGCAATTATCAAGTCGCACATTTAATATTGTTTTTTGAAAAGATATTTTTATTTCCCATATAAAATTACATTAGAATAGTGTTTGTTTGTTATTTTGTTGAATGGGCTATTATTAAACAAACTTTTTCCTTTGTGTCGGACACTTTTTGCACCCATTGTATGTGTGTATATATATACAAATTAATGTATTAGGAATAACTAGAATATTTTAAAAAAAATTACTTGGAATCTTCAAGAAGTTGGTTGACCTGAAAGTATTTACGGTTTTCTGAGAAGGCTTGAAGCGGTCGACCCTTCATAGAATATAAGAGGGCCTCACAATCGCAATCTACAATTAAGTATACTGGAGATGATGGGGAAATGCAGTCAGCCGGAAACTTGATTTTCAACCAGTGTGTGGACCATGTTGGTGAGAATGTATGGGACTAAACTACAATTTTTAAAAATTAATTTTAATTACCAAATGATAATTTTTTAACAATCTTGTCCTTACAGTTTTAAAGTAGAAAAATTTGCAAGAAACAAATGGCAATAAACTATTATAATTTCTATTAAATTAGAATTTAACACTAGATTCCTCAGGAATCTGAAAATACCATAGACTATAGAGTGCCTCTTCCGCTCTTTACCCTTTAAAATAGTGCTCTGTCGCGACTATTTGTATGTGCAGGCAGGGCTTGAAGCATCACGAACTCTGATGCAAGAATATACATGGGACGAACATTCAGGCCCAGGACATTTGAAGCCCGGCAAGAATTCGGCAAGTTCCATTTAAATTAATGCCAATTGGGTTCAATTTCATAATTGTCAAAGAGTTTTTTACAATTTTTTGGTTTCAGACACCAAAATTTGGTGTTAGAAACTTCGAATAAAATCTGCACATTGAACTTGAAGATCCTAAGCTTACATTTAGAAGACTACATGATACTAATACAAAACTTCAAAATGCGAATTGTATTTTTCAACACATTGTTTAAAAATTATAGAGAATTCACTTCATTTACGTTGACTTGCATGCACTGTTGTTTAATAGTCAGATTTTTTTAAATTTTCCCCAATTTTTCTGTACATCTTTTCCAATACTTATACCCAAGTTCGGCACGACCCAGCGTATGCCATAACCCTGCCTGGTCCGTGTCCATCTCTGTTCTGACGTTCCGCACAGTACGCATCAATATGATCAGGGGATTATCTATCTATAGAAAAAGTAGTTTAAATTAGTTGTAGCTACCAGACGATTTAGAAGTCTGGACGTTATTAATACTAGGCTTGACAAAAATATAAAAATTTAAATTTCCATTGAAAAATAGTAAACATATTCAAGTACTTGTGAAACGGGAATGTTCACAATGACATGGAAACACATTCACCAATATGTGTTAATATCCCAAGCTTTACAAATATTATAATAGGCTCAATTATAAAGAATTGCTCGAAAATGTGGAAAATAGCATTTTATATATTTAAAATATTGGTTAAAAATAATGTCTATAGAATAAATACCATTTACCGATATTCCATCTACTTTGACATAATCACGACTGCTAATAGCTAGAGAAAATGGAGGACGAGCTTCAGAAGGTGTCCAACACATTATAGAAGATGGGTTTATAAATCCAGAAAAATGGCATTTTGATATATTGTAATCTGAAAACTGGCCTTTAGATATAAATTTTTCCAGGCGTTCCAAAGTTGTGCGCCAGTGTTTGAACATCGGAGCACTCATACTTAAATCTATTCAAAACATCAATTCGTGTTTCAGTATTAGACGAAACTAATTAAGCGAATTGCAATTAACAAATGATGCTTTGAAATTATCCCCCATCGACTTCAGATGTATACGTATGTGCCCCAGGGCACAAAATCGACAGGTACCAATAAGTCTTATGCAATACAAATTCTTAATACATCCGAGGTCCCATAAAAAAGCATACAGATACATTGCAATAATATTTAGAGGAAGGCAAAGTATGTGGCAACTACTACATAGATACAATGTGCATGTACATGTACACTACTTGCCAACAATGTTGGAGGAGATAGGAAATTAGTTCAAATAGTTCTGTTTAAGTAAAATAGCGAATAGTAAACGTAAAAATGAAAATAAATTAACTTGCAAAGAAACGAAATTACATAGTACTTTATATTTTTTTGCTTGTTAAGATTATCTTTTTTAATTCAAGTGATCACAAAGGTTCGAATCAATTTAAAAAACGCATAAAATGAATTAAAAATAGCAACTACAATCACTTCAGACGATTGAGCGAATAAAGAACAGTAGAAAATACCGCGCAAATGATTCAATATTTGATTTATTGTCGCAGCATTTGTCGTCGAGAGAAAATTATGGTTGTGTAAACCAGTACCCTAACCAGTACTGTAATTGTTTGTTATACTGTAAAGCAAAAACAAAAACTAAAAAAGAAAGGATTTCATGATTACTTTTGAGTAAACGTATTTTGTTGATATTTTCAAGGAAAAAGATTAAATAATAGAAATTTAATTGATAAAATCTCTTTAATAACTAAGGATCAATACGTTTTCTCCTATAAAGGTCTAAACGGAAAATACAAATGTTAGTTTAACATTTTATTATTCAAATATAAACAAATTAAAAATTAAAATATTAGCGTTATCAAAGTTAAATTTTATAATTTTTTAATATGCAAACAACAATCAGCGGAAGAGCAAGCGAAAATATTATCTTTCCAACACAGTCCTTCCAAACTCCCATGGGCTATTTTGCTAGCAAACACAACATCAGGAGTTCTTGCATCTGATCCAAAAACGTCTGCATTTCCGGACAGCGTTACAGACTTCAGATCCCAAATGATCAGATAGCCATTTTGAGTGACGCATGACAGATAGAAAGGCGCATAAAGAGTAAGATATGTGAGCGTATGCCAACTTTTAATAAACTGTGTTGACAAGATTGAGAGAAGACTGAATGAAAGATTGTCATCATCAATTTCTGTAACAGAATACAACCGAACTGTTTGATCGTCTGAGCAAGACGCTATGAGAGAAATCGTCCCCTAAACAAATTTCTTCTATATTATTGGATGTATTTCGCAATGGCGGATAGCTTAGCATTTAAACAACGTAAAGATTAAATGATCAAGATTTTTATATATTGCAAAGCAAATAGAGAAAAATCATATACTATCATAGAATGTATTAATCATGAATTTTCACATCAATATTTCCTAAAATTTAAAGTCAATGATAAGTGTTTTTCTTCATCTTTGTCTTAATATACTACTGGGCAATGGCGAAAACAATGCATAAACACTAAGCCTAGTGATTTGAATCCGTATATTAATACCTTTCCTAATCCATATTTTCTTATTAACTTTAAAAGTAGAATAATCCTACATACCTTATCTGCTACATCCATCTGATTCCAATCAACTGAAGTAACGGCCAAGCGATGACCACTCAGAACAAAATATGGCGCTAAGGAAGTTTTACTAATTTCATTATTTATTTTCCAAACACGAACTTCTTGATCTTCTGAGGAAGTAGCAAAAAATATCGAATTTAATGGGTTCCAACAGCTTGACCATACTTCAGCAAATAGTCGCAATGAACCAAAATTATCATTATCAATATCAGCAGGATGGTGCGCTAGAAAAGAGGTAATGATGGATATGTTCGACCAGTCCAGACAGCTGTTTTTCAATTTGAAATTGTGCCGAATCAATGTAACCTAAATCGAAGTAATATTAAAAGTCCATTAGACATTGATAGGCAATTCAATAAATATAATGCAGTAATCACCTGTCCAGCAGTATTTGCGATCAAAAGTATTGAAGTCAATATGGGCTCATCTTTATCATCTCCGCCCGAAAGACTCTCAAATGAATCTCCCGTCTCAGTGTTGAACACACCGCTACTAACTTCAACTAAAAAATCAATTTTAACAGAAAAATTCTTTTTCAATAACATTGCATATACTAGGAAAGAATATTTCCGGCAAAAACTATTTTAAAACAAATTCTTAAATATGTATAGGGGGTTACGTAGCAAAATTTAATCGAAACAAATCGAAGTTTTGACACATCGATAGAAACGAAGAAGTAGTCATGAAACGAGCTGTTTCGATATTATTTTCCTTGTTGATTTATGAGCAAGTCTCAGCGGTAATTTTACAAATCTCTGTGAGTCAGTAACTTCTGATAGTGTTAATAAAGTAATATTCTAAAATGAAAATTGTAATGCATAACTGATATTCTGATGTAATTTCCTATTATATCCTAGACCAGGAAATTTCACAAATCGAATCAACTTAAATCGAAGCTGAAAATTATTGAATTGTTCAACGTTAATATACAAAAAACCCACACAATAAGCGAATTTGCAAAAATAAATAGTAGTTTTTCAACAATACATAAAAAGTCACTTTAAAAAATATAATAAAAAAATTAAGGAAATACACACTTTGTTCTATCGTACGATTATTCACTTGTCATATTGGTAAAAAAATGAGTTCAAATACAAGGGTCAGCTATAAGTTTCGCACACCCACCCTATTCAATTTGTTTCTACGATAAGCAGCGATCTGATTGATCGATGACGTGATATCTGGCATTCTTTCTACAGGTGATTTCATAGATGATTTAAAGTGGAATTTTATATATTGTTGCAAATTAGCCCTTTACTATTGCGATTCTATTTATATATAGTCAAATATTTCAGGAGTAATTTAACTATATAAAATTATAACGAAAATATTGTATACGTTAGAAATCATCAAGAAGCCATTCTCGCATACCATATGGAAATTCAATAAACTACTTGCTGGTATTTGCGGTTATCATTTATCTAAACCTTAAAAAACCTGACTAAGCAAACCTTAGCAAAATGATCCCATTGAAAACTACACGGACATATCGAAGTTTTGTGATTTACTCACCAGAACATATATCTGACGTATACATCTGTGGATGTAAATCATCACACGTAGCCTCCAATACTGGGGACCACCTCAGGGAAGTAATTGTAGAATCCACTTGATTAAATCGAAGAATATCCAAAACATTATATGGAGCTTCAATACACGACAGACATCTTACTTGTCCTTGAAAAGTACCAAACATTAGGATATTTAAACGTGGATGCCAAGATAATGTTCTTATTCCGGATGATCCTGACTCAATATGGATTTGCGGTTCATTGTCGACATCTAAATTTAAAAATTTCACATAAAATAGGTAAATTATCTTGAAGGGGGAATTCACAACATTTTTCTCTACATACAAAACACTTAAAACCACAATTAAAGTAGAACGGTAACGCGACTTTACAAAAGTGTGTATTACACTGTATACAATGTGTACATTTAGATAACTTGAATACATTTATCCTGGGAGAATATTACTTTCCTGTCGCGGGTAAAACACGTGATTCGTGTCAAGAGCGCAGCAAGAAACTTCTTAAATGGGCAAAAAAATTTTTGCACGTGAGATATTTTAGAAACCGGTTTTTGTTGAAAAAATATTTCATATTATTAAATCAATTTTTTTGAAATTTAGTCATTTAATTGAAAGAGAACAATGATATGGATCTTATTTTCCAAGTATTTTCATTATCTGAAGTAATGTGCTAGAATCTGCTATAACCTCCCATCCCATGTGTAAAAATATAAGAATATAGGCCTACGGTTTGTTATTTTTGAAATCAATATGTACCATATCAGTAATAGGAAGAACTTTATATCTGATACATTGTAATTCGAATGGAAGTAAATTTTAAAATAACACCACTATATTCCAGATATTAATCAAATATTTAACATGATTTAAGAATTAAAGATTTTTTATAACGATCTAGAAAAATTTTTTATTCACCTAAAAAGGACTTGCGTGTTTTATGTATTCTTAATATTATAATTCATATGTATACATCTATATACATTAGAATTGCAAAACGAATAAATGTATTTCATGCAGTAAAAATATTTTCCAATACATCTAGCGCAATACTAAATGCATTTTTAATATGTTTAAATAAGGATTACTAAGAAATTCGGAATTTCGATTTGATAAAACTAGTCAATTCAATCAACTCACAATGAAAGGGGATAGCTGCACCCTCTTACCCCCGCTCGCAGCGCCTATGCACTCGATGTTGACATGTTGACTTTCATGAAATTCAATTGAGGATTAGGTTTCAAAATCTTACGATGAAGTGCGGGTAGATAGAACGGGCACAATCACGACGTTAATGGGAGAGTTCATACAGTTGAGAGTAAAGCGGCCTTTGTATCATACCAATTCTTGAGCGCTATCTCAATTAATAGTCCTAAGTTCTTATTCGTATTCATTTATGTTACATCACAAGTATAACCACAACCTAATTGTCTCTGGACATAGATGATAGTAGGTTTCTCGAGATCGTGAATAGAGACTACACATTTAATCGGGCAATCTCGAGTTTCCAAAGTCTGACTTGCAATTCTACTAAGTGAAAGAGCAAAATTACGTAGACATACAAAAGATGATTCTAAATGTCATGTTCAATAATATTTCATTTCAGGACTTGCCTTTCTTTATATTTTAGAACCTAATACAAAATCTATACTTTATACGTTGCATACTTTTAATTTCTTCGAGTTGAAATAAAAACATATAGATTAAATATATATTTTTATATTTTATAGTTTTCTTAGTAATAATCAAATATTTTTTATTTATTTTATGTGCTGTCGTGCTGCGTGTGTTAAGTTGATCAAATTTTCAATTTTATCGTGCATTGCAAAATTATTTCAAAGATATTAATAGAAATGATTTACTAAAAAATGCTATTGAAACTCTATCGAAAGGTGTATGCTTTTGCAAAACGTTTGTAGTAGTTTAAGTTAGATTTTTAAATCAATATCTAAACTCATAAATATAAACAATTGAAACAAATAGTGTCGTTATAAAGTTATATAATAAAATGACCAAGCGTAGTCCAAAAACTGCGATTTTGTTGACCATATGTATTGAAAAAAATGCATATATATTTTTTATTTTATTTATATGCTATTTCTGATAGAATAATAGTTGCCTCACTACAATGTCGGAATGAAGCTTCTGCAAAATGGAGATAGCGGAAGAAGTTGCCAATCTAATTAAAGTTTCTTGCGTTAGCAACAAAGAAATTTTCATAATTGTAGTAAATCCGTTATCTTGGTTAGAAGTATATATTAAATTCTAAAATTTTTTCCCTAGCCTATCTCCGAACGCTTAACAGATTTCCTTGTCACAGTTAATTTTCGCGTAGTCTATCACGGCATCAATCTAGTATCCTTATGAATTTACCTTAAATGGTGTAAATCCCCATTGGAAACATACATTGTATGGCATTCCCATCTACGTGATTAATGGGAATATAAAAAATCTATACAGGATTGCAATATATTGCTGAAGAATATTGATATACCTTTCGTATTAAATGATGATATCGAAAACTTAGAATTAGATTTTCGTACATTTCATCACATATTATGCAAAAATCGCAATTGATATTGTATTTTCTGATTTTCAATTTTTTTTGTATGTTATATATTCTATTTTAACATGCATATTTAATTTGCAATTCTATAAAAAATTAAATTGAGTAGTTTAAGAAGACGTTGTCGAAAGTCCCCATATTAAAACTGAAGCTAATTAGATATTAAAAATAATTCTGAGCGAAAGAAGCGAATAATTTAGTTGATATACTGCATACTATAAATTTCAAATAAGTGCTTAGGTGAATGGTCCACTACAAATCGGTTTCTGATAAATTACTCAAAGGTTAAGCTTTGATAATATATTGAATTTAATAAATTGTTTTAGAAAACAATGAATTAAAATTAATTATTGACAAAGTTGGCAACTCAAAGCCTTTCAAAAACATTTCAAAGTTGATGTACAGTGATTCATAACACACCTAGAAAAGTCTTGTTGCTCTACAAAGTTAGAACGTTTATACTTATTTTTATGTAAAATCAAATGCACAAATACATATATACACACTAGATACATTCACTAATTACTTTTCTTAAATCAGATGGGCTGGAGCTTAGCAATCTAGATTTGATTGACGATATAAGAAAGTGACTGGAGTTGGATTTCACAGGTGAATGTGTTAAAGCCGCTGAAAGAAAGCTAAACAAATTAAAAGTATTCTTTATGTTTTAGACCGATTTAATGCAAGTGATACACTTTGGCATGAACGATGACTTACCAAGATCCTTTCTTGTGAAGAAGTGACATAAATGCCATTATTTAATTTTTTCAATGATTGAAAATAGTGGAACATTTGTTTCTGTGAGAAATGAGCTAATTAATACCGTTAAAAGAAAATCAATTGATAGTAAGCGATTTAATGTACACATACAATTAATCTATAAATTTTAGTTCCAAATTGTAATTTCAATTCACTGTGAAAATCAGTCGGGATAGTGTTAAAAGTTGTCTGTTCTGGTTGATTAGAATGAAGATTCAACTAACAGTATTATCAATCTCATGATCTAAAAATGGTTGTAATTTTTTAACCATGGTAGTTAGAACACTAAAATTGAAAATTTAGCCTATTTGAATAGCTTGGATTATAATATGAAGAAATCAGAGGAATTAAAGAAGGCCTCCCACAGGTCATTTGTTGAATTTAAATGGACCAGGATTGATTTCTGCATATAGACAGTTTTTGACAACCCACTAGTAATTTCACTACTTTGAAAAAGCGAAATTTTAACAATTTACATGTATTTTGATCAACAATGCTGATTGCAAAAAGCTTTTCTATTTATATATGGCTTTTAAAATACCAAACAGCTGATGACATCAAAAGTAAGAAACTAATAAATCGATTTGATTGTTATTCAGGGCTTACTTTCTTTTAATATTTTAAAATAAAATTTTAATAATGATTATAAAAAAGTGCGTGTATTTATTTATTCCAAAGCCATAGGCCACATATTCAATGAATGCCAAATATAAACGTACTACTTATAAATTAAGGCATAGACTTCGATAAAAATATTTGTTCAAGATCTCATTATAACATATGAGCCCCTCCCCTTGCTAAAATGATAACAGATGAACGTTTCTGCGAAGACAGGAGCCTTTTTGTTCTAAAGAAAAATCTGAAATTTAAAACATTTTAAAGTATTATTTTCTAATTTTGCGTTACTTTTATTGCTTTTTTACAATCAATTGAATTATGTTCCTGTGTATGTGTTAATATAAATGATTCAATTCTGTGAATGTATATTTCTTCGGTAGCATTGCAACAGAACAAAGCTTAATGTTATCGAAGCATGTTTAAATTCAGAAGGTCAAATAACGCACATATACAAAATTTCAGCTTCAATGACATGTAAAAGCAATTTCTTTAAATTTGACCTACGGTTCTCCTAAAACTGCCATATGTCTAGTTCGCTGGACTCTTAGCGTCTCTATGGTAATTAAAAACTTAATAATTTCGAGAATTGATATTGAAAATGCTGTATTATAGGAGATTTTGCATCAATCGAAGTGTGATTGGAAATTCCTGATACGACCTTGACGTTAATGTAATATAATATACAGTGTATTTGACTCGAAAGGAAAATTCACCTTCAACATTCACGCGAAATATAAAGATTTGTCCTGTGTAGTCTCCGACAGCTACAAGGGAAGCGTCATGATTAATACTACAGCCGACAGCAGTGACAGAAAAAAGCTGCATTTCAGAAATACCAGTAGTCGATAAAGCGTGTGATTCAGATGACGAATCCTCAAAATTGACAACTCTTAGTAGATACTGAGTTACAATTAAAAGTCTTTTAAATGGAATTAGCCACCGATGACACACAGAGAAATCCGTCACCTAAGTAAAGCATTTCAATGATTTTATGGATAAGAAAAGACAATATCAACAATATCATAACGAGGACAGCCCATTGCTACACCTTAAAAATTGGTTTTTGAAACTTAACGAATTGATTTCAAAAAATTCAAAACTAGACTGAACACTCAACTAATATCTGAATAGAAGTAAAAAATATCGCCTTTGTAATTGTTATTCCCAAATAATATATTTTTCAGTATTCTGTAATCTACAAGAATATTTTTTGGTTTTAAAAACACCCGCTCACTGTCTGTAATCGAAACCCGACCTCTCTATAAGAGGTTCCATGCATAATTAATTTGTGTGCCAATCATGCGTTGACGCCGCGTAACAAACTTGTTAGCTATGCCTTGGCAAACTTGTCGAAATATATTAAATATACATGTAGACATTAAAAGTGGACTTAAATCACCGAATGGCGAAATATAACAAAAATTGACCCATTATACTTTATAGATATAACAAATTTAAAATCATTTTCTGTTGCAATCGTTCTCAGTTGACAAGAAAAGTTGAAGCAACCTATATAAAATAGAAGAAACATAAATAGATGCGAAATCAGAATTTAGATTTTTCATTCAGCAATACAGCAAACATTATTACTATCAATTTAACAAATATAAATCAAATAATGACATTAGGGAATTGCTGTGGGATTTTTTAATTTGCTAATTTGATTACGAATGCTGAGTTTATGCGACATTGAGTTTAATATGTATGTAGCATGTTCAACTAAAACTGAATTAAAACAAAATCTGAGACAAAATTGCTTTTTAAACTCCAAATATTCAGTTAATTTCATGTATTTTTGTGGCAAGCAAAATGTAAATGCGTGGGAAGATTTTGTGAAAACACACTAAAACAACATGTTTTTGATGACTCAGATATTTTGTCTCACATAACTTTTAGGAAATTCTTATTTTTAAACACTTCCAAAATTAAAAAAAATCTTAGATCTTATATTTAGCACATTGCAAGAAACTATGCAAATAATAGAAACGTGATTGAATTGCTTGATGTTAAAATAAAGGCAAATTACTTATAAAGTTCAAATAAGAAATATTCAGTTCAATTTTAGAGTATTATCGTTTATTAATTTACCCATTATTTTTATTCTTTGCACATACCCGCTCTAACAGGGGTTACAACACGTGACTGCTCAACCGTAATTAACTTAAAAAATATGTGTTTAAAAAATTCTCACCGCCCTTTGCGCATAGAAATATTCTAGACGTAAAGCAAATATGAAACTGAAACTGAAATAGGGGAAAGTTCTGAACTGAAAAGGAAATTCTCTGGAATTCAGCTGAACAAACTACATGTATGTTAGGCACAATTACTAAAAATTTAATTATATAGGTAAATAGTCTAACATTTTTATGCTGTGTAGAAAACAAGCAATTTTTCAAACTGTTCATGAAGTGCCATCCCAATACATTTTAATGTATCAAGATTGAGCATGTCTATATGCTAGTCTCGGTTTTAGGGGAACGGGAGCCCTCCGCCCCTTTTCAAAAACTATCTAAACATTTATGAAATTGTGGACTTTTTATGTAATTATTGCGATTAAAAATCAATTTTTTAGTGTTTTTCATGCGATAGAAACCATTTTCTCAAAATTTTTTCGGCTCTCCCATCTATAAAGGTCGCCATAAAAAGACTAGCTTTCATGTGTAGATATATAAACCTTACTTTTTTGCGAAGAACCTCAAAAATCATTGACATTTTTGAAAAATATGATTAGATTTTGTATAGTCTGCAAATTATAATTGTTTTATATTTTTAGTAAAATAATTTGAACCGCTCCCGTTCGAAAATATTTAGGATTGCGACTTATCTATGCTGACTCCCCATGCGTCAGTACTAATGACAATATAAAAAATATTTTACAATCAATCTGATTAATTTCCTTGAACCTTTGTAGAAAGTAGCTGAAAAAAATTAATATTGCTCTATTAGAAAACAAATCAATCAACGTGACATTAGGTGTGATTTCTTATAAATAAAAATGTAAAACTATCCCTTTGGAAAGGCAAAGCAAAAATCCCGAGCAATAATGTATTTATATATGCTGTTTACTATGCGAAACAATTTAATATATAAAATGCGATAGTTGCTTCTGTAACAAGAACACATATGGAGAAAACGTCAATTAATCTGAGAAGCTTTGCAAATTGATGAATTATTGAATAAAACATAACCTGATAGTTCACGCTGTTCAACCACAAGTTGTCAATAATACAATTTCGACCAAAATTGAAAAATTTTATGTGTGCCTACAACGTATTTCACAACTAAGTCTAGCGCAAGTGAATATCAAAACAATCTATACATTATTAATAAATAAACTCGAATATATGGATAAACATCCAATGCTTACTTTATCAGATCCATAAACGTGTAGAAAATAATAGAACGAATTAGACGTATGCTTTGCTTCCGAAAGTTTGTCGATGTTCAATGTAACGTCTAGAGGACCGTTCATATTGAATTCTACTAGCAATGCTCTGTGATCAACAAAAAGAACTTGCGTTGGAGTGAGTATGACACTTGTGAAATCAGCGGAAGAACAAGCAGTACTACTTCCACATGAATCCCAACGCAGCCATCCAATCACACAATGTCTAAAGAATCAAAATAATCAAATAACTCAAAATAACAGCTTAAATCCAACTATAATCGAGGATTAAAACCAACCGTTCACTACTAATCCAGCAAAGAGTTCTCTTCGACTGAAGGACGATAATGACTTCACCATCTACTACACATGAACTTATGTAATCGAACGTAGACGAAAACTGACCAAGATCAATCGTCTTTAAACGTGATAAATCTTTCAACGATAAAAACTCAATTGTCCACTTTAGTGGATAAGATGGTGGGAAAAGATTCAACGGGATTTCCATTGATTCTCTATGGACAAATGCTACAGAGTCCTTTCCTGCGTAGCATGCAAGTGAGATTTTATTGCCAACATGAACTGTATCAAATGAGACATCTCTACACTAAGTAAAGTCAATTAAATACAAATATAATATATTAATACTAAATTAGTGAATTCTACCATATTACTTGGATAATAAACGTTGAACAAAACTGCATTTATGCTACTATTCACTAAAATATTAAGGTTGCTTACACCTCATTTAAAAAAAGGTTGTGGTGCTTTGACAAACTATAGATCAAGCCATGGATATAAATGCTTCATGAGATAATGAATTAGAAAGTGATAGTGATTGACTGACATCATACATCAGTGAAAATATATATATATATATATATATATTATAGACTATCAATCACCAACACGGGCTATACAACTAGCAACAAACAATTTTGCACAAAACAGAGATAGAATCGGCGACCAGTTGTCCGGTAATTACCGACCTGCAGGCTGTTTGGAAAAATCTAAGAAAGGCCGATAATGTTACCGCTCAAAATTAAAAAAAATTTCTTGTTTTATTTGATAAAGAGGGAATATTTTTGTTGGTTTGAGTGAAAATTCTATGAAAATCTAAGGGTTGAAAAAATTTTATGGTTTCAGCATCAGCAATCTACAGTATTGCAATTTGAATATTAATATAATTTCTTTCCCTACAATCTCTCCTTACTGTTGCTATAAAGTGAGTTGTTATACTTTTTGATGGTGTATTCCTAGTTTTATTTTTATAAAATTTAATATATTAAATGAAGTTGTATATATAACAAAAAAATATAATTTGCCGGAATAAAAATTTAAGAAACTTCATAAAAATATAGACGCTTGCATTTTTTCTAATATAGGAAAGGACACTTAAAACAAATTTGAAAGACTCTCAGTTGCACAAGCACATTCAAACACAAATGGCTGCTGTATATTTACTTATACATTTTCAATTCTAAGTGAAGTTAAATACAACGATGCAAACCATAATAATGCTTTATAATTGTACAATTAGTTTTATATGTTTTAACTATCATACAAACTAACTAAACCAAACTAAAGCAATCACAATTTACATTCAGTGAAAAATGAAAAACTTATTAGTTGTACAAAGTATATATATATATATAT